>CAKNYM010043882.1:0-18815 GCA_932195095.1 Andricus curvator
AGATATTAGGCCACGCCTACCGGCGCTTGCGCGTGACCTAATATCTCGTTTGTAAGAGTACTCATACTCTAATAGGATGAGTTTTCTTACAACCGTAGCAAGGCGAAGTTCGAGCTATTTTCGCAAGGGATAACGGCTTTAAAAGCATGAATCTTTGTACTTTTTTAGGATAAAGGGATTCCTGCTTAAAATGAATGAATTTGGTACCAAGATAGCAAGAATGAAACCTACGACAAAAGCATGACTAGTGCTCTTACTATTATAGGCATATTTTTTTCTCCGTGTACCGTGTAGCACTCGAGCGATTGGGGAATGCACTTCGAGAAATGGTGTTTTTGATACATTGTCTTTTGATCACCATTGTTATCTTAAGTTTTAATTTTTCTGTATAAAAATACATACATAAATGAAATTTGGATAAATATTCTGCCCAGGCAAGTTTTCGTTTATAAGAAAGAGGATATCAAAGTTTGAGGTTGACTATTTCCTCGATGATTATTAATTCCTTTACCCTATGGTAAATATTAGAATACTAAACAAACCTCATTTAGCTAAAACAATAACAAATTAATCGTTTCAATTTAAAAAGTGAAACTTCAAATTTCTCCCAATTTTTCTTCCATAAATGACTTAACGCAGTTAGAGAGAAGAAAAGGGTTCAAAGGACCTGACACTAATAAAAAAAGGATACAGAAAAACTCATTCGATACGTAGCATTAGGGAGAGAGGGGTTTAAAATGGTTGGAAAATTGTTTGGAAGCATTTATAGACGAAGCGCAATTTTCAGTATTTATACATTTTATTTTTAAACAATTTAGATCCTGTTACGTTTTTAAACAATTTAGATCCTGTTACGTTTTGCTATTTTGAAATAGAGATTGTTTTCAAATAAGAAACGTTTTCAATTTGGATGACTTGAATTACACATTAGAATTAGTTTCAATTTTTTTTTGCCAGGAAGTCTAAAAGCATCGAATATCGCACGACTGAAATCGCTGCCTCGGACCGAGTCATGCATACAATTTGTCATCATATCGACAATCGAAAATTCGACTTCAGGTATGATGAAAACGAAATTTATGGGCCTTCTAAGTTTGAGTAAAGCACAGTGGAGCGAAATGATGAACAAATGTTTTTGAAACACCTGCATGCGACGTTCGACTTCTCGTGGCTGCGCAGCCAGCGGAAAGTGCCCGATTCACGCATTTTCTGGGAGATGTTATTCGCAAACTGGTTCGAGTAGGCGAAGAAAAACGCATAGGACATTCGCACACTATTGATGGCCAAATCACAAAACAGCATTCACATTCGCGCTAGGACTCTACAACAGATGTTGTCATGACAACATGATTACGAAGTTCAGTGTCCAAATTTAAAAATGAGTGAAAGTGAGGATGAATTTGAAAACTGTGTACCGCCCGAAATTCTCGAAGCGGCATAGAATGTAACGTGCCAATGTGAATCTTTTTAGTAGGTTGTTTTTCCTCTAGGAAAAAGCTATTAAATATGAGCGATATTAATGTGCAATCGATCAGAAATAATTCGCAAAGCACGAATTAATGTAGTTAATTATGAATAAATTATTTTTTATTAACAATTGTATTGTTATAAACAAGAGTAGATTTTTTAATAGTGTTTGATTATTAAGCGGCTTTTATCTTTAATTTAATTTCAAGTAATATTCAAACGTTAAAAATATAATAAATTATCTTTGTTATTTTCATTAACAAATTGCTTAAACAAATTGGCAACTTGAACGATTTTTAAAAGTTTTCGGTGCTTTTTTGGCTTGCTAGTGATACTTTAGTAAATGTCATTGTCAGTTCATCAAAATGTGATTGTTATAAACAAATTGCATAAATAAATTCGTAGTACTGAATCGTCACTGTCAATAAAAACAAACTCTTAAAAATTTCTCAAACTGCGAATTTGTTTATGCAATTTATTTATAATAATCAAATTTGTCATGAAGTTACAATTTAATTTACGGAACTATGAATAGCAAGCCAAACAAAGCACATTTCAAAAAAGTACCTGAAACTTTTTAAAGTTTTAAAAATGTCCTACTATTTTGTATAACAATGCGTATATAACAACGCAACGGGGTCAAAGTTTCAATATTTAATCAGTTTTCTACGGCCCAACAAATTGTATGGTAAATTTTTTGTAAGCAGAGTTTTTCAAAAAAAATAATATAAAATTAGAAATTTAAAAAAATGCGTTGAAGTTAGAATTTTTTTAAATTGTGCAAAAGAAAAACATTTTTTTTTTATTTGGTTATTTACACATTTTTTTGAAAAAAAAATTGAAAAAGTAGTGCCTGAAATTTCTGCAGCTTAAACCAACGAAAAATGCCATTACTTTTTAATATTCAACTTTTTTTTCATGATCTGCAAGGTGTGAGAATCGCCCAAAAAAGACAAAAATCCTGATTTTTATATGGCTAAAAATATTTTTTCTTCGTCCCCTAGCCGAAAGTACGTCTTCCCGGCCGCATTTATGTCCGGGAACAGTGGCTTTTGCGGCCTGCTAGAGTTAACGCGATCTCTGATTGGCTGCGAGATTTTTGTGGCTCGCTGACGTAGCAACACTCAGTATTGTGTTATTGTGTTCTTAGCCTCTGAAAAATATTAATCTTGGCAGGTGAATGGAAAAAAGAGAGCGTCGGTGTGTTCAGCCTCAAAACTGATCGTTTAACCTTATTGCGATTTTTGTGCATAAAAAGATGGCACAAAACCTCAAAAATGTCCGACTCCTCGTCTGAAGGTTCTGCGGACGAGGAAGAAGTATTACGAAAAAAATAAAAAATATGTGTTTTGGATACCCGCCCGACCATCAAAACCTCGGCTTTGCAAAAGTCGGGCGGGCGACGGGCGACCGAATCCCATGCATCCACTCAGCTAACCGAGAGCAGCAGCGGCGCTACGCGAGGTGGCGCGCGTGCTGATGCAGGCCACAAAAGAAAAAGCATCCGAACTGGCAGCCGACAAAGCATTTTATTAATTAACATTAATTATTAAACGTACTTTCGGCTGGGGATGAAGAAAAATAGTCGACACACGGCCAGAAATATTGGATGCCCTGGGTCGTAATATACTATTTTCGTGGTATCTAAATAATTGCACACTGAGCTTCAAGCGGCGATAGGTAGAAAAAAAGTGTCGACAAAAATTAGAAGGCGGGGATTTGTTCGTACGTGCCCACAGTTTCAAAATCCGTTTGAATGAAAATCTTAGCTGCTCATTTTTTTGAGATATCGCAAAATCATTTTTTTGTGCTTTTTTTACAGATCAGAAGCGCATGTAGCGTGCATAACCTTATGTGATTAAATGTGTATATATGTTGTGAATTTGTTCTCTGCATTTCGCTGTAAATTATGGAAAAGAAGATTTTTAATCCATCAACTGAATGCAGTATAAATCCAGTTATCAACAGTTGAGCCTCGATTGTCCGGATTCATTGAGAACGAATGTGATCCGGATAGTCGAATATCCAGATGATCCGGAGAATCATGACGATCGAAAATAGAACTCAATTGAACTCTGACGATCGAAAATTGAATCAAATTCTACCGATTTCCAGTCCAAATAATCCGGCGGTCTGAATGATCGGGTTCAGGATAACCGGATTTATACTGTATTCAGTTGATGGATTAAAAATCTTCTTTTCCATAATTTACAGCGAAATGCAGAGAACCAATTTACAACATATACACACATTGAATCACATAAGGTTATGCACGCTACATACGCTTCTGATCTGTAAAAAAAGCACAAAAAATGATTTTGCGATATCTCAAAAAAATGAGCAGCTAAGATTTTTATTCAAACGAATTTTGAAACTGTGGGCACGTACGAACAAATCCCCGCCTTCAGTTTTTGTCGACACTTTTTTTATACCTATCGCCGCTTGAAGCTCAGTGTGATTGCATGTTTCTTTTGATTAAGCTAAAAAAGTTTTATGCACTAAACTTTAAATTTTTATTTAAAAAATGTGCACTTAACAAAATCTGAAAAACGTGATTTTTGTCCATTTTCAAAAAATGATAACTTCAGCACAATTTTTTTAAATTTCTAATCTTATATTATTTTTCACTAACAAAAACTGTACTTTAAAAAACAATTCGTTACAATTTTTTGGTCCATAGAAAATTTGTAAAAAAAGGTCAAAAATTGAAACTTCGAGCCCAAGGAACGAGGGCAAAACGTTAGAAGATTTCCAAATTTTTTTTGGCCTTAATTCACCTTCCCCTAAGACAACTTTTCCGTACTACGCCGATTCTAGTTTCGAAAATTAGAGTTTTTCGGTCCATCTTGATATTTGAATCCGGCAACGGTATAAGAGTTTAAACCTATTTTCTTCAACTAGAACGTAGAATAACGCTTAAATAATGCTGAACTCATATTTAAACTTTTGACATTAAGACAAATTTGTTTTAAAAATAAATAAATCAAATAAATAGACTATTCCTCATCACTTGAACTTAGCACAAATATTAGGGGAAAGCTTTTACTTCCAAACATTTTTGAAGTGCAAATTTGTAACAATAAATCTTACACATTTAGAAGCGAAATCTAAGATTAGGGGCCCTTCAAGTATTACATAACGTATTTTAGGGTATGGGGGGGGGTGTATATCGTGATATTGCACAATGGCGAAAAGCTACAGGAAAGATCGAAAAAACGGAGTTACATTAGGATGGGTGGGGGGGGGGGGGCGAATTTGCGGGAAATTGCTTTACGTAATACTTGAACGGTAACGTATAAAAAACATATCCAACGATTTTATGGAGCCATAATCTCACTTTCGAAAAAAAGTGCGATGGAACCCTCTTATTAGCCCTTGCGTTCTCAGTTAAGGCCATGTTATACATTAGTCACGTGACCCAGCCAGTCCTGAGATCGATATTTTTGGTCCCATATTTAAAAATAAAAGTTAAAATAGAGCGAAAAAAATTTGGGAAAATATTAATAAATATAAAAGGACAGTGTGTGGTAGAGCATAGAGTTGGGGAAGAAAAAAAGTTATTATTGGAATAACAAATATCGACCGGCAATCAAGCGATCTGCATTGTCAACAGTGCTGACACCATGGATATATCAAATATCAATTTGTTTATTTGCACCAAACCAGCAAATATTATCAAGTGTAATTATTGCAACCGATGTTTACATCATTTTCCTCAAGACATGTGAGCCAGAACCTCAAAAATGTTTCATTGGGAACATTGAAAATTGGTTACAAAGTTCTACAACACGGTCGGTATTTTTGTGAATTTCCTTTTTTCTAAATTTCGTTCCAAATATTGTATACAAACGTACATTATTGTTTCCTGAGGCTTTCCCCAAAATTTCCACTCGATATCGCATTCGGTGTGGACGTGAGTTGTTGCAAAAAAAATTATCGATAATTTACGTCACGTGACTCATGTATAACATGGCGTTAAAGAATAATAAAAAGCAAAATAGATTTTTAGCCGTTAAGTAGCAAGAAAAAGTGACAAAAGTTATAAAAAGTTTCAAAAAAAAGCAAAAAAAATTAGTCAAAGTAGGCAACATGAGTCTAGGCGGAAAAAAAAAGTTTTCGAAACTTTACTTGACTGTCTACGACTTTAGGATAGACCACAAATTTATAAAAATTTCGTATAACGTTTATTACAAGGTTCAAGATAATCCTCGAAATAATGAAAAGAGACCGCGAATTATTTTATGACTCCCGAAAATATCTTTTCAACTATTCCAAGAGTTCGATGGTTGTCTTGAACCTTCTAACAATTACGTTATGCGAAATTTTTGGCCTATCTCAAAGTCTTGGACAGTCAAGTAAAGTTTACACAACTTATTTTTTCCATGTACAAAAAAAGGTTTTATAGACTATTTAATATAGTATTTAGTATAGTATTTAGTTGTCGCACCCTTATTTACAATAAAACTATAATATTTAGGCGCACGAAAATAGATCTATCATCTGAATTCTTGCATAATACGTATTTGATAAAAAATTGACAATAAGTCGATATTTCAAAACATTTTTATTACACGTTTATTTATAGGATTTTTTCGGTAAATTTTGGTTAATATCAGAGCAATTGAATTTAATCGATGAGAAACTCATATTTTACATTAATCTGACAAGTTCAGCACTTTTCTCATATTTGATCTTTAAGCTCATGATGAGAAAAAATTTTGTCGTTCAATAAATTTGCCTTTTATGCGCAAAGTATTTGATTAATGAACAATATGTGGGCGGCTTAATTTGTCGCAAACTTTAAATCGCATGTCAGGTTATGTGTTGGTTTAAGTCGTTTATTACCACAATATGTTACCTCTAAATCGACTTGAAATTAAAATAACTTATTACAAATGGGCTTTGTAATTTAAATGTAAGTTATGTAATTTAATCAATTATGTTTATCAATTATTGATATTGCACTATCAAACAATAATAATGGTGCGCTAAATCACCCGAATATATTTTTTTATTAAAAAATCTTTCATCTACTATAGCCAAGATATCAAGCTACCTAGAACATATTTTCCCATTATTTATGGTTGTATGTGTATTTTTCTTTTAGGTGCGCCAACGTACACTACTTTCTCCTAATAGTGAAGTGATTTGAAAATTCACCATGGTCTCACTTTTAGAGTTTTAGATGTCTTACACCTTTTGTTATAAATTTAACAAAAAATTCAAAAATCAACGAAAAATTGAGAAATGTTTAGATTTGTACCTAGCGTTATTTTCTGCCACATGAGGTGGTATAGTGGAAGGTGGCGGTGGCGGTTGAGAATTTGGCGGACCACTGCTGTTAGAGTCATTGTCGCTGCTCTCTTCGGTTCTCTTGCCAGCCTCTCCTAGAAGATGAGAAGGTACACCTCTCGGATACCATCTGGGCAATACCTCCGAAATTGGTCTTGCTCTACCTTGAGGTCTTTGGAATCGCAAGTTAAGCTGACTGGCATCAGTCACGTATTTTTCACTTAGCCTGCGACGACGCAGAGCCGGTGTGCAGCCAGTTAAATTCTCGTCCTCGGTCGAGCTCGTGGAAGTTAACGCCGGTACGCTCGGCCGAGCGTCGGGTAACGTGGCACAACGTCTCAGCGTCGGTGTTTCCGCATGAATGGTCAATGGCTTACCTTTCGTGACTAAAATGAAATGATGTTAGTCATGCTATGAAGCTAAGTAAAAAAATTATTCGCCAAATTAATGAACAAGTGAACCAAGTTGATTGGAGTAAAAATATATCGCGCTAACAATAAAACACATGAAATGAGAACTGGCCACGAGAAAGATCATAGTATTTAACATAGAAAAAAAGGTATTTTTTAGAATGAATATCTATATACCAAGTGTCACCGCCTAAAATTTTGTTGTCGCCTATCTCATTCAAACTCCGCCAGATTGTAGTGCTGGTGGACCTCTTTAAATTCTGTGAAGGGGGCGCACCTAGTACAACGGGTTGTCAAGATACAGGGGCCTGCATTTTCGACGATTCACCCCGACTGCTAACTTTCAATTGTACATAACTCCTGATGCAGTTATCCAATTTTACTTTTTTATGAGGGGTTTGAAGAGTCATTTTAACAAGGTTTACAATAAAAATAATCATTAAACGATAAAAAAATTATTTCACCTTGATTTTTCATTTTTAAAAACATTTTTGAGATTTTCTCCCAATGCGGCATTTTTCATATTTTTTTAATTAGGCTAGAAAAAAGCTTGATTTTTTCTCTTGAAAAACATCCCAAAACGAAAATGGGATGGAAAGTATTAGTTGAGTTATAGAAGGTCATAAGAGCGCGGGTGCCCCGCGCCAACCAGCCACGGCGCTACTAGGCGTGCTGTAGTGACTCAGTGGTTCTAATAATTGATAAAAATGTTGTTTCTGTTTACGCGTAACACAAATTCCATTTTATTCTGGCTTTTTGATAGTCTCAGAATCAGATTTTGACTGCTGATGCTCTATATCAGGGATCTGCACTTTCAGCATGTGCTGACTGCCACGACAAGTGTATGACTGCCACCAAGTTCTTTTGTCATTTTTTTCTTCGCTTTCCAGGAATCCTGGAAAGGGTACGGTTGTTACGGTCACGGCTCGATGCTGCTTATTGTTCACACCGAAGGGTCTGATTTTTCTCTAGGTTTTTTTCTAGTGATTGATTTTTTCTAGTGAAGGATTAGGGACGAGTCGAAGGACAAGTTCGACGAAAATTTATTGGGGCCTGTTTGACCTAGTCTCTAGACTACCACTGGCAGTCTTTGCAGTCAATGACTGCCTTCTGCAGAGCCCTGCTCTATATCAATGGGCTAAAAAAAACTTGCCTGCAACGGTAATATTTTTCATCTCCAAAAAAAATCATGTCGCCACTGCTGAAAACCTTAAAACTCGATTCGATTCTGCAAAGACTGTTCAGAATCGACTCTGATTTTGAAGAAGTATTCGTCATCTCCACAGTATGACATTTTCGAAAAGAAAGATCGCAAAGAGATCGCGAAGAGAAGAGCAAAGTGAACGTTAAATTGAATAAAAAATCATTTTTTAAGTAACACTGTGAGAGGCAAGGGGACTCACACCAAAAAGCACCCCAAAACGTGAGAGGCAAGGAGACTCACATAAAAAAGCACCCGAAATTGTTAAAGGCAAAACGATTAAGACCAAAAAACTCACCAAAACGTGGGGAGCAAGAGGACTTATCAAAAACCATCTCGACGTGTAACAGATGAGCAGAACCATCCACCAAAGTCGTTTATGATTTTAATATTAACTAGCGTTTTCCTACAATGGAACCATTTTGAAAATTTAATTAAGACAATATCTAAATCGTTCTCCAGCTACATAAAAGCCAGAATAAAATGGAATTTGTGTTACGCGTAAGCAGAAACATCATTTTTATCAATTATTAGAACCATTGAGTCACTACAGCACGCCTAGTAGCGCCGTGGCTAGTTGGTGCGGGGCACCCGCGCTCTTATGCCCTTCTATAACTCAACCAATACTTTCCATCCCATTTTCGTTTTGGGATGTTTTGCAAGAGAAAAAATCGATCTTTTTTTCTAGCCTAATTAAAAAAATAAAATAAAAATGCCGCATTGGGGGAAAATCTCAAAAATGTTTTTAAATATGAAAAATCAAGGTGAAATAATTTTTTTATCGTTAATTATTATTTTTATTGTAAACCTTGTTGAAATACCTTTTAAAAACCCTCATAAAAAGGTAAAATTGGATAACTGTATCAGGAGTTATGTACAATTTGAATGTTAGCAGTCGGGGTGAATCGTCCAAAATTCGGGCCCCTCTATCTTGACAACCCGTTGTACTAGGTGCGCCCCTTCACAGAATTTAAAGAGGTCCACTAGCACTACAATCTGGCGGAGTTTGAATGAGATACAACAAAATTTTAGGCGGGGACACTTGGGAAATTTTACCCCATATATGATAGAGAAGGAGAATGACACAAAATAAATCTTATTAAAACTACACTTTTCTGCATTTTACTTCTCACTTGCATTTAAGGCTGTTTGCTAGTTACACAATCAATCTCAAAATTCTTCAATCCTTTATAACGATTTATAATATCGACGACAATAAATTCACTTTTAATTATTACGGTTTTTGAAGGAGAAGTCTAAGTGTACTTTAGAAAAAAAATATTTCAGGTTCAAATTGTTTATTTAACCAAAGTTATTTGGTTTTTGGTATATTAGCTTTTGTTGCAGGTAAAAGTTGCAATTCTTATTCAATCCCAATGATCAATACCTGATTTTATTCCTTGTAAGATTCTGTAGAACTGTATTTGATTGGGTTTTATTAAAGTTTCATTATTTAGGAATCATACAGTTATTATTTTTGTGCAGAATTTTTTTCTTAAACAATTGTAATTTTATTAAAAACCAACCAAACAGAGTTGTAAAGAACCATTCAAGGAATAAAATCAGCCCTTGATCATTATAACTGAAAAAGAATTGAAATTATGTAGTTTTAGGTTATGTTGACTCGCGGAATATCCGTGATCTAGTATGAAACACTGTATGGAGTTTGGAAACGCATAAAAAGAAAATACGCTCGAAATCGAAACTGGATAATTTTACAAAATACAAGAAAGATACAAAGAAGCATTAAATATAATCGATCACTATTTGAATGTAAATAAAAAAATGGCTACAGTAACAAGACGAAGAATTCGAGGTAAAACTAACCTGAGTCTCTCTCTTTCGACTGAGAGTTTTGAGCTGCAGACTCGCTCCCAGTAGCCGCTCCAGTTCTCGTATTTGTTGTATTCGTTTCTGGAGTAGATTCGGACAAAGAACACCTGGGACTTTTTACAGGAATCGGTATTTTGCTATAGATGCTGTGAGGTCTGGAAGGAACTTCTCGATCCTTATCCTTATGTTCCCGAAGTGGGACAGTGGATGGCACCGTGGTCGATGCTGTGGTTGTTACTGGAACTTTATTTGGCGTGCTGTTTGTGGATACGCGATTTTCAGTCGCGTCGTAGTAGACGGAAGAATCTAGCTGACCGGCATTGGGACTTGCAGGACTTCCAGCTGTGCCGTTGGTTAACTTTCCTATAAGCAAAATAAATATTGGTTTTTAAACGATATACTTTCAAGTATTTTAAATAAATCAACCAAGTCCGCAAAAATGCCTTATATTACCTATAGAAAAATATCTCCGGAGAAAAATTCATAACTCAGAAGGGTTTTAAACAAAATAATAAAACTAAGGTTATGTGTTTCATTGTTTTATTCTAAGTATGGAATCGATCAGTTTCATGAAAAAGTAACCAAAATGTGAAATAATAAGTAATTTATTGTAAATCAAATATTTAGTGGAAATATTTTATTCAACAATAGGGTCGCTGTATAAAAATTAAATAAGAAATTACTACTATTTTCTTTCAATTTGAAAACTTGTCAAAACCAATATATTAAACGCTGCGACTATTTCGCCATACATGTATGGCGAAATAGCTGACGGTAGCTTATTTCGACATACAAGTGTGGCCAAATAAGGACGGTACCTTATTTCACCCGTCGGAATATATGCAGGAGGGGGTGACGGTCAAAATAAGGAGAGTAGGTTATTTATTATTATATAGTAGATTATAATGAACAAATTAATCATTAAAAAGGCAACTATAATTGCAGCAGCGAAACACGTGAGGCGACTTAACCGCAAAATCTCAAAGAGGGATCAGAGGTGGTTCTGACCACCGCTGTTAGGTGGCGCAAAAATCGAATGCGCGAAATTAAAATTTCATTATACTTTGCTATTATGGCTACAAATGAAACATTTCAATTCTGAGAAAATAAATTGTCAGTGCCCAATCCATTTCAGATCATGCAACTTCAAGTCACAGAATCATTCGCCTCTTAAATATGTTGTGCATTATAGACTTTAATGAAAGGTATTTTTGGTAGAAGGTTTTAAAATAAGCAAAGCGTTTTTTTTAGAATTTTCTCAAATATATCGTTGGCTGGAAAAAAATTTTAAAATTCAATTTTGCGAGAAAAATGGTTTAACCCACATAAAACTTATAGAATGTCTCTCTTATAGAATTAAATATTCAACAAACAAAAAATAAAAAGGTGGAGGATTTGAGAAAATCGTCTTTTAATATTTGCAGAAGAACATTGTAATTTTCAAAATTTTATAATTTCTCTTAAAAAATGTCTCCGGTTTTTAATTGAACAATTTTAAATTAAAATAAATTTTTAATTTCAAACTTTTATCAATTGGACAGTTGAACGATTTCTGGTTCAAAAATATAAATCCACACTATCATTCTCAATGCTCTAAATTAGGGGATGAATCATTAAATTTCTTAATTGTTAAAATTATATAATTTTGAAGCAATTATAAGTCAGAAATAATAAAAATGTAACGATTTTGAATTTTGTTTAAAACTGAACACTTTTTCAATAAGTCGTTTGAAAAGAATAACTGTTCAATTGTTATTTATACACAAAAGTTGAGCAATTGAACTAACAAATTAATAATTCAAAAAAATTAAACAATTACATTTCTAACGTTCAAAGCTTAAATTTATCAGTGAAATTTTAATGCTTCTAGGCTTTCTATTTGAAACAATTCAGATTCAGATTATGCATATAAGGTGGAAGATTTTCCAATAAATTTGTTTAGTTTTGTTATACTTTCTGTATGTTGCATTTGGAGTTATCATCAATTTGAAGCGCGAATATTTCATATGAAATTTTCTTTCATAAATTCAATAACAATAACAAAATGATTTGAATTATATTTTGGAACCAGAAATCGTTCAACTGTCCAATTGATAAAAGTTTCAAATTAAAAATTTATTTTAGTTTAAAATTGTTCAATTAAAAACCGGAGACATTGCTTAAGAGAAATTAGAAAATTTTGAAAATTACAATGTTCTTCTGAAAATATTAAAAGACGATTTTCTCAAATACTCCACCTTTTGATTTCTTGTTTGTTAAATGTTTAATTCTATGAGAGACATTCTAGGTTTTATGTAGGTTAAACCATTTTTCTCGAAAAATTGAATTTTTGAATTTTTGTCAGACAACGATATATTTGAGACAATTTTAAGAAAACTCTTTGCTTATTTTAAAACGTTCTACAAAAAATACCTCTCACTAAAGTCTATAATGAACAGCATATTTATTTAAGAAGCGAATGATTCTGTGACTTAAAGTTGCATGATCTGAAATGGATTCGGGCCTGACAAGTTATTTTTATTTTCTTAAAATTCAAATGTTTAATTCGTAGCGATGGTATCGAAGTATAATGAAATTTAAATTTCGCGCATTCAATTTTTTCACCATCCAACAGCGGTGGTTAGAACCACCTCTGAGCCCTGTTTTTGAGATTTGGAGGTTAACTCGCCTCACATGTTTCGCTGGTCCAATTATAACTGCCATTTCAATGATTAATTTGTTCATTATAATCTACTATATAATAATAAATAACCTACTCTCCTTATTTTGACCGTCACCACCTCCTGCGAAATAGTCACTCCGTATATTAAATGAGATAGAATTTAGAAATTATAAATCACAATTTCGAAGATTCTATACCCCCTCTTACGTAGTGGCGTAATACTCGAATAGTTTCTAAAATAAACTTTACGAATGGCAATTTTTTTAGTAACAGTTTCGTACTTTGTAAAGGTTCTCTATCTGCACTAGTCTGGACGACTGTAGCACCTCCACTTCCATCCACGACTCTAATTTCAAGCCTTCCTGCTACAGCTTGTTCTTCATCATCCCCCGCAGGTGTAGTCGGTACAGTATTTGGAGGAGAGAAGGTAACAGCAGGAACGCTTGCACGTCTACGTGGTGGACTTTCCCTGGGTTCGTCGTGTCTAGTGGCGACATTCCTCATCACGTCAACTTCGTACAATAAATCGTCAAATGCAGCTTGTTGGACCTACAGTTTTAAAGTTATTAAATTTGTTACGAAGTCGTGAAAACAGTAATAAAAGGATACGCTTAAGTCTTAAAATCGAAGAAATTTTCAATACTTGTAAAATTCGAAATTCAGTATTTCAAATGAAGTACTTTCGAACTCAATATCATGTTTCTGAATATGCATTTTCGAATTCAGAAAATATTTAAATTTTAGAATAAAATTAAAAGATAGAAATTAAAAATTGTATTGTAAGATGCGCATTTTAATCTTTTGCAAAGAAAATTTGAAGGCGTTCAGAATGAAAAATGGTTGACTTTCAAATGCAGGTATACAAATTTAAAATGGTTTGAATAGAAAATTAAAATTTATTTGAGCATCAAGGACTAATTGTTATTTTGAGTGTCGATATCATATATATTTGCCTTAAATATACGGTATTTGCGCATTTTTTATGTTTTACATGATACAGTTTCCATTATATTTTATAATTTAATAAATAGTTTGCAAATGGTATAGGAAGTATAAAGCTTGTATAATATTTAATATTGCAGGAGATGCATACTAAAGTTTGTACCCTGTTAATTATATACGGAGATGCCTCCTGAGTATTTCTACCGAATATGAAAAAAAGTCATTACTGTCCTTTACAAAATAACTGAATATTTGAAGGGTGGCGGTACAGATCTAGATAATCAATAAAACAGGAATTTTTCCAAAGAGCGAAAAAATATTCCGTAAAATCAAAATCACTGAATTGAGAACAAAAAAGTTTGATAAGAAAAAGTTAGCCAGGTTTGAGGATTGAAATAAAAAATTCAATTTTTAGTTTAAACAAATAAAAACAGGCATATTAAGTTTCTGAATACGGGTAAAAAAAGTTTGATGTAGAAAAGCTAGCCAATTACGATTGTTTGCAGCACTGCGCGAATATTACTTTTAGTGGCTGTTATCAGTTTGTTTATCTATTAATAAAGATTGCGAATTTTCGGAACCATCAATTTTGTAAATAAAAATTTATAAATAAGTAATTTTATTTCATGATCAAGTTTATTTCTAAATTTTTGTAAACATTATTGATAAAAGAGAACATTTTAATTGTAAATGATTTTTTATAATTGAGAAAAAATTCTGTTCTTAACATTATGCTATCGGTGAAAAAAAATACTGGTACCAACAATAAGATTTCTGGGAAAATTTTAAATGATTCAGGTTTCATTTAAAAAGATTAGTTTTAAGATTTGAAGAGTTAAAAATTAGTCGAAAAAGAATCTGGATGATTTTAAGATTAGTTTTTTTTTAATTTTGCAGAATTCAATTTTTTGTATAGGAAAATTTAATTATTAAAAAAAAGATATTTAGAAATTTTAAAAGTTTTGAAAATATCAGAAAATAATTAAATTCTTGAGAACATTTCGAAAAATTTTAAGCAAAATCTAGAGTTTTGAAGATCTCGAAAAAGAAGCTTTTTACGAATTTTGAAAGGTTTCAAGAGAGAAAAAAAATTTTCTTAAGATTTCTGAGAAAATTTCAAATGATTGTTTATTTTGAAAAATTAATTTTAAGAGAATATTTAAACAGCTTTAAAAACATTAAAATGATTTTCTAACATTTTAAAAAGAATGTAAAATATTTTGAAGCGAAAATTTTCAATTTTCAATAATTGCAAAATTTTATAAAATCGAGTAAGCTTAAAAGATATTTAGAAGTTTTTAAAAGATTCAAAAAGAATTTAAAACTTGTAAAGATTTCCAATTTTTTTTATTTTAGATTTTTGAAGTTTACGAAAAATAAGCTTTTTAAGAATTTTGGAAGGTTTCAAGGGAATGACAACATTTTTCTAAAGATTCCTGGGAAAATTTCAAATTATTTTTTATTTTGAAAAATTAATGTTTCAAGAAAATTTAAAAAGATTTCAAATCGTCCTTTGGCTGTGGGCTATAATTTCATTGAATAAAAAAAAAACATTTCCAAAAATTGTCAAAAAAAATCTAGAAGATTTTAGGGCAATTTTTTAATTTTTCAAAATTTTGAGAAAAATTTGAGTTAGTTTAAAAGATACGCAGTGTCTCGTCGTCCCGAAATTCGGGATGACTAGTGCAATATTTTTCATAAGCTTGGCTAGTCGTCCCGAATTTTCGGGTGGGGGCGGGAAGGCACCCCTGTGATTGGCCATAGAAATAATGTTGGTGAAACACCTACCCCTTTTCCAATGTCTCGTGGGGGCGGGAAGGAACCCCTCTGACTGGCCACATAAATAATATTGGCCCCCCCCCCCTAATTTTTCGGGACGACTAGACACAGCCTAAAAGATAATGAGGAATTTTAGAAGTTTTGAAGACATTAAAAATAATTTGAAATTTGGAAAGTTTTCAAGGTCTCAGAATCTAATTGAAGCCGCGCGTGAATAAGAGGCCTAACTAACATTTAAATGAGACACCTGAAGTGCGAATAATTTAATTATATTCAACTATATTTAGGTGATTAATATTTAAATTTCAGTTAGGCAACTTTTTGATGCACCTCTTGAATTATACCTAGAATTTAAGTGATTTTCGTGATATAAAAATTTCTTAGGTTTTTAATTTCTTTCCCGAAAATAATAACTAGCTCCCGAGATATGGCGATGCTGAATGAGAATAAAAAAGGTTTGATAAAAAAAATTATTCTGTTCCGAGAAAATTAAAATTAAAGTTCGCAATATCAGAGTAGAAGACATTTTTTTTTTGCTGAAAATCCAAACAAAAACGAAAATATTCTTTTTTTTCATTATATGATAATAATTTCAAGAAATATCAACGCTAAAAGATTGAAAAAAAGTTATTACTACGTTAAAATTTTAACTAAAATTTTATTAAATTAAACAACACAAATTTTATGCAATAAACCCATTTTCGATAAAAATGTTGTTTATCAAGTTCTGTACTGCCACCCTTCAAGTTTTTTCCCTAGCGTTTTTTCTCTGGATTTTTTTATAGATTCGTCCTAATGTAAAGTGTATAATATATTGTGATATTTTTTTCCTATCTAGCGTTAATATCGAGATTTTTCGAAAATATGTATAAAATTCTTTGAGATTGACTTTTTCCTCAACAATACAATTTTACGGTGTGATGAAAAACAAAAAATGACTTAATTTAACAGTTTTAACGACGTATTGGTGGAAGAATAATGAAGGAAGTTAGAAAAAATGAAGAGTATCGATTATTTAAAAGATACCGACTTCAAAGGAGTAAGTTTGATGTAAAAGTTGTTGAAACTGTTAAATTATGTTCTTCTTTGTTTTTTAAGACACCATAAAATTATATTATTATTATTATTATTATTAAACTATTAGGCAATATCCTTTTCGGGGTAAACGTGAATCACTGGGTGAAGAAGAGAGTAATGGCTGGGGGGGGGGGGGTTATAATTAACATATTGATCGGGAATTTCCGTGTTATTTATTTAAATAACACGTTCGTTCCGCAATATTGCTCCGACCCAGGTCGCTGATCAATCTCTCTAGCGATCACCCCATGCGAAGAGCTTTATAAAGTCATCATGTAAAGCTCTCCACTCAGGCCCATTAGTGTCCAAGGTCTTTTGTTTCAGGCGTCATTCACTCCATTGACACTCTTCATCATGCATTTCTTATAAAATATTTGTCGCCACACTTTTCTGTCCTGGCATACCACTTTAGCTTCCTTCACGTCCATGCATTTCCTCATGCAAGCTCTTGTGTTTCTATGGCTTCTTATGACTCTTCGAATTAGGGACTCATTCACATATACTAACCATTCTTTCCTCGGACTGCATTTGGGTATGCTGCCATTTACTTTACCAAGATATGCTTGTTTCGTCAGTCGTTCATCTTTCATTCACTCAACATGCCCAAACCATCTCAACAAATTTCTTTCATTCCTGTCAAATAGTGTCTCAACTATATCACATTCTTTGAGGATTCTTACGTTCCTAACTTTGTCCATTAAAAATAAATCCTAAAGGATTTCATACATATTTTCGCAAAAATCTCGAAAATAACGCGAGATAGAAGAAAGTGTTAAGATACATTTTTCTAGTGCTTTTTTTAGAGAAACAATTCTGTTCCGTTGACTTTTTTCGTATCTTGTGGCGTTTTGGCAAAAAACGTGAGTTTAATCTCGAAAATAAGGCGAGATAGAAGAAACCATGAGACGTTTTTCTAAAACTTTTTTAGAGAAACAATTTTGTTCCATTCACTTTTTTCGTATCTTGTGGTGTTTTGGCAAAAAACGTGATTTTTTAATTTCACGTATGGACTTAAGTACTTCCAGATATGTAGGAAATGTATACGAACCAGAGGGGCTTCTAAATAGTCACGAACGTGCGGCGCCAGCGCCGGTGCACTCCATGCTCGAGGCAATGCTCTCTGTAGCTCTGGGTATTTCTCAATCCCAGCAATATTTAAACATCTATGCCGGCCAGCGGTATGTGGGGAATCTTCGCTTATACGCGAAAGTGCGGTCTGAACAGCAGACATACTCTGCTGCTGGGACACATACGGTAATACTGACATTTGCACCTTCCCTTCCTGAGATACTGGTGTCGATGCCGTGGCTGCTATTGCTTCACTACCGCCTGTGATCTACAATTAAAAAAATTATTAGCGCGAGGGTAGAGGGCGGACGTATACAAGAGAACCGCATTAAAAAAGAACTCGACTCTTGTTTTAAGTACAACGAAGTATTAAGCTTTTGAGAGTTACTTGTGTCGTGGTCCACAAAAGAATCAGGAGACACATTCGACTGTTGGTGTGTGAGAGTGTTATATATGAGCGACAGATGGCGTTATCTATTTAAATATTTTAAATAAGAAAGCGCGAATTGTATCTTGATCGAAGGTATCCCAAGCCCAGAGATGCATTCCATTTACATTGGTCCAGGTAATCCATTTTCTCCGTTGGCAGATAAACTATGTCGGTAGGATGCTCCTTCAAAAATTGACGTATAAATTAATGTTTGACATCAATGTGTTTGGATCTGGAGTGAAGTGCCGGATTCTCGGCGAGTTTTCCAGCCCTTGAGGAAATTGATCAGATTTAATTAGAGCTTCCTGTGAGCATCAGTAATGGCCATATATTCCGGCTCGGTGGATGACAAGGCCATTGTGCGTTGTTTATGTGGCTCTCAGGATACGGCAGCTCCGCTGAAGATGGACACTGATCCCGTGTAAGATCAACGACCAATGTCACAATTAGCTCATTCGGCACCGATAAAACCTCCCGATACATTATCGTGCCTTTTCAATTTTAGCCTTAATTCGCGGTTACCTGGAGATATCAGAGCACACGTTTGGCTGCTATCCAGTGCTCTTGTTTCGGGATGCTGTTGAACTGCCGAAGCACATTGAAGAAGATTGCGCTGAAGTTACAGACGTCTACGCGAGACGGTTTCACCAATTT
>CAKNYM010043882.1:33815-57693 GCA_932195095.1 Andricus curvator
CGCCACTCACGTATAAGCGAAGCCACGCCGCCCAAGCTTGGTCGGTGGAACTGCACTCATTGGCGGCCAGCTTGGCGTAAACCACATAGAGCTTTATTGAGTTTACATACTTTAGTTGTCCCATCCATTTTATCCAGCATCTCCTTGGCTCGTCTCGAAAGTTTAGGATCACACATTTTTCCAGTGATATTTTTCTGAGCATTTTGTCCAACAGATCAGGCTACTCCATGTATATTACGGTGTCCATTCTCGAATTTGAATAGGCCGCTTCAATATCCAGCCGAGTTATTTTGAGGTCAAACTTAACTGCTAGTTCAATGAGAAATCTAAGCGAACTGACGCGGGCGACAGGCGCAAAACTTTCGAAGAAATGTAAACCAGGTTGTTGCACAAAACCTTTCGTTGTAACACGTACCTTTCTTAGTTCCAGTCCTCCATGAGTCCCGTATTTTTTCCTCGGCACAGTTCAGCATTTAATAACCTTCCCGTTTGTTGTCTGTCGACTAAGTCGTATATCTCATTGGGGACAAGACTCTTAATTCCTTTGTAAAAAGCGTCTTCCCATTCGGTGCTGTCAGATCCCGATAGCGCTTGCCGCAGTGAAATATCGAAAACATTCATGGAAAATCAGCATTGTCGCATTTGACGTCTTCGGGTACATTAAGAACATCTATTCTGGCAGTGTTGAACTCCTTTGAAGAACGTCCCAAGGTATATTCCAAAACCTAACTCTCAGAGTTGGAGTCGAGATAAAAATTAGCCTATCAAAAGCTTCCAATTCATTTATAGCGAAACAAATTTGAAAAAGTATTTTGCTTAATTGGTTGAAATAATTCAGTGGGGTTACAGAACTTTCGAATATGCAAAAAATGATTTACTCTCGCTAAACCTCGTCTGGTAGGAAGTTTGGAAATAGGTAATGTTTTGATAGACCTGTAGCCTAGCTAATTTCGCTCAATCAATCAAATAAGGCACTTTCGTTCATTTGTTTCTCTACAAACGAATTGATATAGGATCATTCTTAACTCGACTCCAACTCTTGAGGGTTAAAGTTTTTGAACATACCCCCGGTTTGCCGGTTTTAGTAAGTCAATGTCTGCCTGGTCCTCTTTTTCAGGAGGTTTAGCGAAAATGGGAGAATCATCTAGAGCGATTTCATCCATCTTACGATCCAAAATGAAATCAACGCCGCGTGTGGTTGCAACATTCTCTTAAGTGATTTCTTGAATTCTTTTTTTAGTTTTTTTCGAATATTCATTCATGAATCAAACGACACGAGTTACGTGAATTTTTCTTTTGGATGGTAACCGAATCCGACAAGCTTTCGCATTAATGGCGCATCCAACAAAAAGCCCTCGAATTCCTCGTGGTTTTAGTTTAGTGATACACCTATTATGTGTGTAGCACGTAGTTGCGATGGCCTCTTCCCAGCACGATGTAGGCACCCCGGTATCAATCAGGAAACAACGCGCCGGTTCAATCAATTTTCGGTTTTTGCATTCAGCAATCTCATTGTTATAGGGGGTATAAGGAGCCGTCAACTGATTGCGTATGCCTGATTCTTTCAAGGTGCAAACCATACATATTCAAGAAATCTTGAAGTTATCTTAGATTTGTTGTGAAGTAGGTAATATTTCGTTCAGCGACTGTAGTGGTCCGTAAAATCCATAAGCATGAGATATCGACCTCCGCGAGAGAGGATGTTGCTTGGCTTTCTTCTGGAAAGGGGTCATCCGAAAATTATTTGTCCGTAACTTTAACATGTACATACGATTTCGCTGATCCCCCGCCCTCCTAAAAGCCTTACGTAATTTCTGGAGGACCACAAATGAAGCACGAGTAATCTTGCCTGCTGCACAGGTGTCACACGGCGGGCAATCTGCATCAATGTTGAAATCCAAACCTGTATTTGCGTCCTTTTGATTCATCAGGTTTTTATGTTTCCGATTCAGATGTCCTAGTCGTATATGCCACTCAATAGAGTAACCTTTTTCATCATATACAGCACACGCAACACTAGGCTTTGTACCCACAAGAAACATATCACCTTCAGTCTAAAACACTCTTGTTTGACTTTTACTGTCGTTTGAGTTTTGGAATACCCATTGTCCACGACAATTTAGCAACCGATAGAAGATTAGAAAGCAAAGTCCGTAAGTAAAGTGTACTGTGAAGCAAAACCTCTTTATCTTGCTCACCATCTGATGCCACTACAGGGAAGTTGCCTTTTCCTGTAACTTTGGCGGTCATGTGGTTTGCTAATTTCACCCCGCTATTAACCTTGTACGAGCATATGATATCCTCAAGGTATCCCTGTCTTGGATGGAGAAGGTATTGGCTCCTGAGTATTTCAGCTTTGTCTATGACGCCGTTGGCAAGAAAAAGTTCCACTCGCCGAAAAACACCAGGAATATCAACGTGCAAATAAATTACGTTTACAGAATCACTGTACTTAATTTAATTACCAGTCACTATTTTTTTACGAGGCGTCGCGTCTCGCGTCGGTTTTATATTTCGAGTCCGATTATTCGTCAATATCGTCCGCTGGGGACCATAATCAGTTAGCGCGGGGACAGCGGGTAGATAAATACAAGAGAATCGAACACAAAAGACTGACGAGATAGAGACTTGTGTTTTTGTGTGAGTGTGTTATATATGAACGGCGCATAGCGCTATCTATTTAAATACTGTAAATAAGGCGCGAATTGCAAATCCTAAGAAAAATAAATAAATGTTTAAAGTCACAAACATTCCAGAGATCGCTTGGTTCAAATTGCACTACAATTATTTCCCTTTCGTGTTTTCCAAAATAACGTTTGTTTAAAAACTTTGATTTAATACATTAAAATTTAAAAAAAAATTGTATTCAAAATTATAATTCGTATGCTTCCGGTTATTTAAAAATTATTAGATAAATATTTCAATACTATTTATAGAGTTGACTAAGTACCGAAATTTTCAGAACGGAAACGAAGTTATGGATCAATTCAAGAAACTTTAATTATTACTATTATAAAAGACATAAACATTCTTTTTATGGATGGAACTTTCATTCGTACTGAGAAATTAAGATTTTTTCTATACCTTATGACTTTCAACGAACACACAAGCTTACCTGTGGAACAAGAGACGGTGGATGGACTCCTTTATGTTCCGGGCTTTGTAAATTGTCTCCTTTCCATTCATTATCCGTTTCCTCAGAATCATCAAACTGCGACTTCCACTGTGACGCCAGTGTTAATCCGCCACCCCCTCTCGTTACTTGTTGCAAAGCCGAGACGTTATCGTCGTCTATTTGTGCGAACTGAGTAATGGAACAATCTTTAAACGCTGAACGCCCACTCCGTGACTGCTGACGTCCGTCAGCTCTTTTTTTCGGCTCCCTTCTCAAAGGTTCTCTCTGTTCCGTCACCTAGAAAAAAAAAAATAACTTAGTATCCGAAACAAAGAAAATAAAATTAATTTAAAGAGACGAAAATAAGATCCATTAGATGTGGTTATAACACGTTCAAGGTATCGGCCTTGTTCAAGAAGAAGCAAATTGTTCTCTTTGCAAGGACTTTTTTAAGAACATCACTGACATTTTCTAATAACACATTGCCTAACAAGAAACATTTCTTACAACACTCTATTCTCTACGAACACTCTGGTCTGTACCTTCGGGTTTATAATTACTAAAATTGGAAAGGGGGTTCTCAATTTAACTCTTATTAGCAATAGATATTTGCTTCATCATCATTTTCACACATGAGAGAGAAGATACCGCGTTGCAGATATGAATAACGCTCTTCGTAGAGATTTCCTGAAATCGGTGCATTAATTCTGTTAAACTAATCAATTTGTAAAGTAATAAAAAAAAATATAAAGTAAAATTTAATTTTTAGAACCAAAATAGTAGAAATAATCAGGGTGGCCACTAAAATCTAAGAAAAAATTCCTAGTAACCCTTAAAGTATTCAAAGCTAAACTGCAACCAAATAAAAAAAAACTGCATTCAAATTGGAACTATTCTAATTTCAACACATTTAAAACTCGCGAGTATTAAGCTATAACGTTCAATGATGTTCAGTTACAAATTGAAACCCTTGTAATTCGAATAAGCTTAATTCTAAAAGAACTTCCAAATTAGATACTACTTCAAAATAAGGATTATAAGTAATTAAAATAGAACAATTTTAAAGAGGCCCTTAAAAATTAAACCTTTTGGCGGGAAAAATGTATTATTTTTCATGTTTTATTTGGTCAAAACTTTTTAATATTAGGCAGTCAAAGCGGCTTATTTTAATTTATAACATTTTCTAAATTAAACATGTACATACATTATTTTCAAACTCAAAGCTTCTAAAATTCCAAATTTTAGATTGGAATTGCAGAAAGCTTTAAAATTATAATTTTACGTGGTAGCAGTAGTGGGACATCTAAATTTAAACTAGAACAACTTTTGTTGGAATGACAAATTCTTTTCAAAACTTGTTCTACTTGTACTTTTTGTATAACTTTTCGAAAGGAACATGCTTTGGTATATTTTCCGTATCCCGAATATTAAAAAAAATGATTTTCTATTCCCCACGAGTATTAAAAAGAAAAAGGTAATTATATTCATTATTGTAAACAAAAACAATATCCAATTTTCAACAAGAAAGTGCTCGTTTTTTTAAAAACATTTCTAGCACCCGATCCTAAAATTCTTTTTAGGTCAGCAAGAACAACTTTGGACCAAATTGGGACAATTTTCAATATATCGCTGCTGCTAATGTAATACCACGTAACATGGAAAGTCCTAGAAATTATAAAAATTCCCGCTCAAAACATAAATTGAATGTCATTTTCCGGTTTTTCTCGACCTAAACAAATTCCGGGATATATCTCAGTTCCCCTGATTTGCCAATCCTGCAGCCACCCTGAATAATGATGAAGCTTTTGTTTGCAAGATCTTAAATGATAAATTATTTCTAAAATATGAAATACTTACGGGACTTTGGTTTCCGCCATGTTTTGTGTTTGTAACGTCATAAGAACAGTAAGAAGCATCTACGTCGGTTTGTATTCTAGGACTTGGAGGTTCACCGGAATTTGGTTCTGGTGCAGCAACGACTCGCAACCGCGCAAAAGTTGCACCGCTAGCAGATTTACGGAGAGGCGTAGCAGCATTCGTAGTGGACTTGGTGCGAGGAAGTTCTGAAGCGGAACGTGCAGAAGCCATCAGTTCATCACCTTCGTTGTCTATCTGCTTTTCCAAGGGGGCAACTTGACACTGTGGCTCGACAGCCATTGAAACTGCGCGTCTTTTCTTTGGAGAAACTAAAAAAATTGAGCATTGAAGATTTGAACTATTTTATCATTTTTATTTCCGAGTTCAATGCCCACCCTGTTTTACTAATTGTGGGCCTGAATATTTTAAGAAATTATGCTAGAGTAAATTAATATAGGTAATACCCCCCCCCCCCCAGAACAAAAGTTTAAAAAAGTTTTTTTACATACCTTGCACAGGAGGTGTAACGGCGACTTGTCCTCCCTGTGGATGTGTGTTGTCTGTAACATGAACGGTAGCATTGCAATTTTTATCCCGGCCATGGTTGCTGATCGCTGCTGTAAACGGAACTGCGGACCCTTCAATTGCACATTGTCTATTTCTCCTGCATATACTTTCATAATCCAATTGAGCCTAAACGCATAAATACAAACAAAATTAACACATACATAAAACATGATTAATTTTTTAATTCAGATTAAAAATTACATTACCGGCAAAGAGTATCAAGGCACCCAAGTTACATAGCTAATATTCTCCATCGAAAAAAGGATGTTTTTTCTTAAAAATTTTCATGTTTCCAATCAAATGTTCAATAGAGAATATACATGCATTTTTTTAACGTTTTATTTCAAATTTTATGATCTAAACATTTGATAAAAGCGCTTATTTTTTATTTTAAGCACTTACAGCCTATTTACAATTGGTTGGAAATGCCGATTTGGAATACTACATTTGAAAAATCAGCCAATATGGTGACGTCCGTTATACGGAGCGTACAACAAAAGTGAAGCATGCGTAGATAATTTATTATATTTTTGAATTTGGAGACTTTCAACCATAATATTTCATGTTAATATGGGTCAAATTTTTTATTTTATGATGTTATGAATAGAAATTTCCACTCAAACTTCCGAAAGACATGGAAAATTATTAAAGATTTGAAGTGATTAAAGATTTTGCGAATCCGCTTACAAATAAATAACCTTTTTCCATCACATATTTCAAATGATTGACATTTTTAATGTCAATCATGTAAATAAATGTTGACACTAAGAGTCTCGATATAAAAGAAAAATGGAATGTGACACGCGATTTTTTTAAATACTGAATAACCAATCATTGGCGAGGACTGCCCGTATAATTGACGAAACATCAACACAATAATTATTTTCCTTGTTCATGACACATGCAGATTCTCTATGTTAAGCTCTTAAAATATACCTTAAATATTAAATGCATTCTAACTGTAATTTTTTAAAGGCTAAAATTTATCAATTTTGAAGACTGCATTTTTAAAGTTTCAAATTATTCGATTCCAAACAATCTAAAATCAAAGTGTTTATTTATTAACTTGTAATTTTTGAAGGCTTTACACTTAAAACGCTACAGATGTCAATTCCTAAAATGTTTAAACTTCTCAATTTTAATAATTTTCAACTTTCATTTTTTTTTTAATTTGGAAGTTTATTATGGATCATCCATATATCACTTCATCAGCTTTTGGCTAATTTTCTACCCCCCTCGTGGCAATCCATAATGTTTTTCTGTCCTCCATCAATCTCAAGTTACCATTCTTAAAATGACGAATAGTTACATAAAAATTACAAGGAGCATTAGAAAAAGAATGTTGTCAACTTTCAATTTTTGCCGTGGCTAGTGCTCTAGTCTAGCATTTTAGGACGAAAAGCGAAAATCAAAATCTTGCAAACTTGATTGGCGGATCTGGAAAATGGAAGTGTGATCTGTTGGTCCCAACAGGGCCATTGGTCGAAAAATCTGGACGAACAGATACAACGTTTAATTTTACATAAAAAATGCTATATATCTCCAATAGAAGTTATAACAGTTATAACAGTTATGAAATGTACTAAAAATTATAAACCGAAAAAGTACTTCTATTTGACTTATAATTAGGTGAATTAAAATTTTGTAACTTTTATTGAGTAAAATTAATTGTTATTTTATTCATCATGATTATTGCTTTAATGTATTATCAGGATAATTGTAATTTTCTTAGGACTTTTTTTTAAATTGGGAATATAGATTCATGAAAGTGCTCTCTAATGGTCTGTGCAATTAGAAAGAGGTTGACTATTCCAAAGTTGACCCTGTGTTTGATTAAAATTCGGGGAAAGATTAGCCGCTATGTAAATTGGGATATTTCTAACCGGTAATTGAAATATTTATAATATTAATTAAAGGTAATGTCCATACGTCCGGACACAAGCCACTCCCCTTCCTTTTCGAGCTCCACCCTCCCCTTTGCCAGATCCGTACGTTTAGACTCCACCGCGTGATAAAAGTACGGACTGCCCGAACGTTTAGACTCGGCCTTAATTAAAACTGAAAAATCGAAACTCACATCTAACTCTTTCCTGTTGTCTGGTTCCACGTTCTCTTGATTATTTGTATCAACATTTGGTGTGGTTTGCAGTTGGTTAATCGTAGTGGCTGTCGTATGTGTCGGAGGAAGAGGAACTGTGGGTAACGATTTAGCGGTTGGTAAACCTTCATTAACTATTATAGGTCTTTCCCAATCGTAGGGGTCACTCGCTTTCACACCTCGACGCTTCATGCATCTTTCGAGCAAACCGCCCAACATGGCATAATCCGGTTTATCCGCATAACCCAAGCTCTGCAAAATAAATTCAAATAATTTTAAAGGAACCATTTGTATTTGAAATAAATTCAAAAGAACCTCATTTAACCCACTTAAAAAGTTGCTAGTTAAATAACACATTGTTAAAAATATTTAATCAAGAAATAGAAAATAAATGAAAAAACAAAAACAAATTGATGTTTCGGAACAAGTTTGACAGATTTTTAGAATGCCAAAGATTTCTCTTCAAATGTGATACTTTCTGGCGATAACACGTAAAGGAGAATTTGTCAGCCCGCCAAGAACTCCACACTTATAGATATCATTCATAAATAGTTATGGCAGCGGTTTTTGTTATAGTATAGTTTAAAAACGTAAGAGAATTCTCTCATAATGATTGTTAGAGAAATATTTAAAATGTCTGGTTTTTTGTATAATAATTTTAAATGACTAATCGATGATTCATGAAAGGGCTGATGCAATTGATTTAATTTATTATTGAATTCATTATACCTTAAATCATTTATTTCAAGTTTAATATTAATTTTTTTCCAAATAATATTTAATAAAGGCCTGCCAGCGACACTCTAAGTACAGTGGAGGGGTATATCTTCCTGTGCAGAACAGAAAAATTAATCACTGATCTTATTTTTTTTTATTCGCGCAGGAAGGCGTACATGCAATGCACTGTACAAAAAAGAAAAACATGTAAGCCGTGAGTACTTTTATAAAATAATAATGACCAGAATTTTTTTACTATAAACTTTCAATTTGTAGTTATTCAATTTTGAATGCTTCAAACTTAAATATGCGCAACTATTACGACTTTCGGTATGAAATTTGACCATTTTTTATATTTGAATCTGAACTTATTCGATTTAGAACATTTTAAAAATGTGGAAGTTATCAAATGTCGAAGAAGTGACTAAAAGGTCTTTCAAAAAAAGATACATCGCTGGTAGGCTTGTTAATATAAGATGTGATCTATACAAACATCGCCTTACTTGTATGTGTTCCAAGAATGAACGAAGATCAGAAGGAAGGTGTTTCAGAAGCAATCGGTGATCATATTTTTCTTTCATTAGTCCTACCTGTTTAACAAAAGAAATAAACACCAAAAATAATGAGAATAGATTGACTTCTTCCAAATAAATCATTAGTTTTTTAAATACGTGAAACTCACTTGTTCCTTGTCTTTAATTTTGCGCCATGGAAGTTGCCCATTAACAAATTCTACCAACATGTAAAAGAGCGACCACAAATCATCATGTCGTCCCATTTCTTTATTTTTATGGGCATTAACAGACGCATACCGGACGGTACCTCTGAATCCTGCAGCAGCTCGGGGAGGTCTAACTTCTCCAGTTCCTGTCGTAAATTGGCGAGCCAATCCAAAGTCAAGCATATAAACCAATCGGCTATTATAGGGCTGACGACCGATTGAAAAATTTGACTGAAAGGGTAATAAAACGGCATTAGTTTTCAACTTTGAAGATTTGCGAAAGAAATAAACTTCAAATAAAGAACTAAGAAGATTTGCATTAAACATTTTCCTATTGTTTTTTTGTGGAATGCGAAATAAAATGAGACTCACTGGCTTAATATCTCTGTGAAGGAAGCCAACTTGATGAATACTTTCTATTGCTTTTAAAATCTGAAGTCCAAGTCGCAGAGTGGTAGATAAAGAAAAGGCACCTCTTGGTTGCGCGCGTCGCAATTCTGCCAAATTTTTTCCTTGCAGCTGCATCACAACATAATTGAATCTATCGTTTCGCCCACAGCCTATGAATCTACAGACATGCTCCTTCCCTAAAATAATTTTTTGTTTATTAGATATTAAATTATATCATTTACGCTAAATATCAGATTCATTTCTTTTCTGCGAAAATTCTTCTAAATTTTTGAAAAAATAGTAGTTCTATTTTAAAATCAAATAAAATTAAGGTAAAATATAATTAACTTAAATCGTAGATATAATTTATAAGCGATGATAGAAAAATATGAAAATGATTACAACAATTATTCTCACCTTGAAGTTTTTTAAGTACTGCTACCTCCATTTTAAGAACCTGCTTGGGTTGCCGGGCAGACTCAACTTTAAGGGCGACATGTTCTTTTGTCATTAAATCTAGTCCTTCGTAGATTTCCCCGAATCCACCACCTCCGATTTTTTTCGTCTGTTTTAAAAATAACGCTTTTTTAGAATAAATGGGAAATTCGATGATAAAAATAAATATTTTTTACAATGAATCAATAAAGAAAATTCAAAAATTTCCAAGTAAAAGCACGAATAATTCCTTAAATTATATAACAAATTCATTACATATTAAACCCATCATATAAAAAATTTTCCATGTGTATTGCCTAAGATGAAATCGGAAATTAGTTTAAGTACTGGTAGCGAGAATCAATTTAAAAATTTAGAAAAATCACTTTAGTTTGTTAATAATCATTAATTTACAATTTATTGACAAAAAGAAAATTTCACAAGCATTATTCCTACAAAAATATTAATATCTTCTTTACCAATGTGTATACTTAAACAAATCACTCATAAATTAATTTTAAAAAACTTCATTTTATTGATTAAATCTACAAAATACTTTATTTCAAAGTTAATTCTAAAAATCAGCGAAATGTTGGACAATAATAAATAACAAATTAACTTTTCAAACTATGTAATGAACTTGAAAAAACTATTTTAATCGATATTTTTTAATCTGCTTGAAATCCGACATGGACGGAACAGCACAACATTAATTATTTGTTATGGATTAATATTTGCTATTGAATATTACTCAACTCAAGCTTAATGTAGAAAACGGAACGTTACATTGTTTTTAATATAATTTTATTCATAAATAAACTTTATCTAATTCAAATTCTCTCAACTTGAAAAGATAAAAATATTTCAAATTTCATTATATTAATTTTTAAGTTTTTATACTTAAATTATTCAGCTTTCAAGATTTAAAAGTTTGCGATTTAAAGCACCTTTTAGAAATTCAATCTGAAATTTGTAATTTTCACGATTCCAGTTAAAAACTTGTTCAAATTTGAACTCTTTACTTAACTTTTACTTAACTTAACTCTTTACTTTCTAATACTTCAAATACAAATTTTTTTTTCATGTTTTGCTAAAAATTCGCAATTTGAAACGTTCACAATATTTATTTAAAACACTTGAATTGAAATTTTTGATATTTAAAGACGTACATTTTTTATATTTCAATGATTCTGTTTACAATGTTGTTACATTTTTAACTCGATAATTTCGAATAGTACAGTTTCGAATACCCACAATTTTGAAATTACTCTATTTTAAACATTTCTGAATTAACATATTTTAAATTCATGTTATTTATGAATAAATTTAAAATCTTAGAATTTTAAAAGTTTAAATTTATTTTTCAGTTTAAAATATTTTGAATTAAAAATGGTTCAAGTTTTAAGTTTCACCTAAGCATGAAAAGTTTAAATTTTGAAAACTTCTTTGAAAATTAGAAATATTTTATTTCGATGTAATGCAATTTTAATTTCTTCATCAACTTTGGAAAACTTTTAGTTTGAAGTTACTAATTTTACAAGACTCGAGGACGAATATTTTGATCAAAACTATTAAGTCTATGAAAAATTCCATAATATATCTTCATGATTTATGAAAGATTAATTTATAAAATTATGATGTAAAACAAATAAAAGAAATAATTAAATGTCTACTTAAAAAGAATAATGAGCGCATCAATTCCAAAATCCCTATATTAAAATTATTTAATGAAACGTAGATTTACGTATTATATAATATTTCAATCTAATTACCTTTTTATAATTAAATATATTTTTATTCCAAACAATATCTTAGCAAAATTATCCAATAAAGGTGTTTTCATTTTTTCATTTCGTATCACAGAATTTTCGCTATCTTATCATTCCCTAGATCAATGTCCTCTCTTTGTGTTTGTCAACAATACACTTTATTACTGAAAATTATATTATGCTCGAAATTTAATGATCCATAACAGAATTTAGTAATTATATAACCGTGTACAACCAACTTTTTTCTTCTGCACACTTTCTGGATTTAAATATTTTATCAGCAAAAATTTCAGCTCTAATTCCAATGAAATTTGGTTAAATTTCAAAATTAAGTAAACTTGCTCAAATTAAAAAATTCTTTTAATTCATAAATCATAAGATTGCAAATCAATTTTAAATAGAGAAAGGGGTATATTTTTTCGTCCCAAAAAATTGGAATCAGCTAATATTTTAGAAAAAAAATATCGTCGAAGGCTAGGAACAAATATTTCTCCTATGTAAATGGAAAAAATCAAAGCATTTTTTGTGAAGCGCATGACCTTTGCACAGAATGAGTGAGCAAAAGTGGACTCTTAGATACTCGAATAAATTTTCACAACATTAGTTGTTTATTATTCAAATTTGAGAAAAATTTGAAAGGAAGGTTATTTTAGAAATTTGCGTTATCAAAATAATTTCGTGTTAGAGTTGAAAGAAATCTCAAGGGTAAGGGTTTCAATAGATAACATTTTGACAGGTATTCATTGCACCATTTTTTGTACTGAATACATATTCAAAAATAGTTAGCAAATCTGAAATCAATAAAAAATGTTTCGTGCGAATTAAAATTTAACGCACAAACTAAGACGTTAAACTAAACGAGGGAAAGAAACTCAACTAAATTAGGTAATAAAAGAAAGTAATAATAGGTGTACAGTTTTGTACATTAATGATAAAAAGATCATTAATATTAATAGCAAGACTTTCAAGGTCGAGATGAGTGAGATTTCTTATGCTGGTATGCGAAAGAAAATTAACAAGCAACTTTTGGAGTGGTATCTGTAATTCGATACAGAAAAGTCTCATTTGACGGGTTTAAAGGCCAGCTCAAAAAGGACAGAAAATACTGATTTAAAAAAAGACAGACAGGGTAAAATCGGTAAAACTGACCAAACCCGAATCAAGGGTCTTGCTTACCACTTTCCATCTTTCCTTGACCACATGGCCGGGTTGCAGAAGGTTCTCGCTCGTCATCGTAATGTTGTTGTTCTGGTCCGTGCTTTCGTCCCCTACATGCCTCGAGATGAGTTTTTCCGGATTGGGATGCCTGGAAAATGGAACCAACCCCTTATTGCGGTTGCCATGGTTCTCGGGACGTTCGCACTAATCCAAAAATCCGAAATCCGCGAGGTCTACCTCGCGGTTGTCACCAGGTTCTCAGGCTGTCGATACGCCCCGCGGCCCACACGCAAGACTAATTTTTTATTACCAAAGAAGTCAAGTCAGAAGTTAACGAAGGAAGTGCTCGGTACGCGCCCCGTACTAGGCAGCCATGATTGCGTGCGAGCAAAGGGTGCAGCTATTCCTAGGGGGTGACTTTGTCCCCCTCCCCCATTCAGTGTAGCGCGAAGCACCAACACCGGCGCACAAAATTCGCCAGATAAGGCGATAACGCCGATAACGTCCCCAGTTTTTGCAGAAAGACTAGGTGAAATAAACGAACTTGGTTGGCCCGGATTATTTTTATTGGGAGGAATCGCGAGGTGCGGAGTCAGTGATCGTGTCGAGTCGCTGCACTTCGGTCGTTAACGTGACCGACGATTTGTCCCCCACGCGTAAGAAGGGATCCAAATATAATAACATTTTATTTTTACTAACGATGTGACGATGTCGTCTGCTAGATGACGGCGAGCGAACCATGAACCAAACCACCGCGCGAGGAGGCAGTTGCGAAGGTTTTCTTTGTAAGTCAGACTGACGTTTCGGTCGAAACTCCTCAGGGGGATGTTGGCGTTTTAGACTTGCATTTCGAGCGATCCTGGGATTGGCGATAAACCTCTTCGTCGGGCTAACACGAGATATGCGAATACTTAGAAAGGAGATCGCGACACTCGCGAAATGATCTGTCCAAAGCCGACGAGTCAGCCATTTTCGCGCTAGCTGAAGCTGACTGGCTCTACTGACTCTAGCAGTAGCTTTGGTGAGTCGACGCTAGAGGAGCTTGGGTAGCGACTAGCGATCGATCACGAGATATATCGAAATTGGAAGGAAATTTGAAAAAGCTTTGCGCAGGACGATCCCGGGTTGAGTTTGCGCCCAATGGACAGGTATTTTTCACTTTGCCGACAGGGTTGTACAATAAGAACTCCAGGTTTTTTTACGTCAAATACCTAAATGAATTATTCTACCTAGAAAGCCTATCAATTACTCACTTTTTATAGATGATATTGCGTGTTGCAATCGCCCCGTATATGGGTATGAATTATAAAAAAACTTGAAAGGTAAAACTACATAACAAATTATCGTGAGAAACCAATATAAATTTACCTCGTAAGTTTACCTACCCAACCCTGCTTTGATAAATTAGGTATTTTCACTTTAACCATCAGCTAACTTCACTTCTTTGAGTGCTGAGGTGAAAAGTTGAAAACAATGGGCCAAATGCATATGGGACAAAACTTTATTTTTGTAATATCTTCGTAATGAATAATAATTATTAACATTTTATTATTTCATTTAATAGTAATTAAAAAATTAAAATTAATTTCCAAATACACTTATATACAAAAAATTAGTTTTTACGAAGATATTAACAAAATAGGGCAAATATGGACTGAATCCCATGCATTTGATCCAGGCGCGGACTGGCCATCTGGAATTTGGGAGATTTCCCGGTGGGCCGCGAGCCTTGAGGGCCACCGAGGGCATACCAAAAAACAACAGTGCGGACGATATCGTTTTTTCTCTCTCTACTAATATCGGGACAGAAAGTTCTGACACTTGGGAAAAAGTAGCTCTATCTCAGTGAAAAAAAATCGCACTGAATTCACATTTAGCAGGGCTCATTCGCAATCCTTCTGCCTGTTCAACGACGTTTCTAGTATCTGAGTGAAAAATTTGTTGTTGTAAGAACAACAAATCTGGAGAAAATCACTGTTTTCGATGCCTAGATTTGGAAGGTCAACTTTCAGCTGTTCCTAAAGTCGCAAAAATGTCCGGAAAAATGAAAAAAATTCAAGTGGATTACTTGCCTATTTGTGAATGGTTGAGCCCAACTTTGAAAATTTAAAAATTATAAAAATTGTGGTCACCAGAATGGTTAATGCAAGAAAAAATTATGTCCAGCTTGAATGGAGATGTGGAGTCGAATCAAGGTTTAAAAGAAAGGGCTCAATACACTGATAAAGCTCGGACCAATCAAAAATGGATAAAATTGTATATTTTCCTGTAAAGTGAGTTCGCATAATTTGGACATTGAAGAGCTATGCTAAAGTCTCGTGAGGGAATAGTAGTACAAAAAAAAGGGTGACTCGTGTCCATTACCAAGTCGCCCCCAACTGCGAAGACTTGAAAAAAAAGATTTTGCTTTTGGACGGTTCCCTACTAGTAGGGAAGTAGTAGTAGGCTACTACTACTACTACTAGACCTGGCCATATGGTTGTAATTTCCTTTTTATTTAGCAACTTTTCAGATATTAGCATACTATACATGCTAAAATTTTATTCTACGTCTACAGTAATGATTAACTCACAATTACATTTTCGTAAATGGTGTTAAATAAGGCGTAATTTTTTTCAAGTAATTGAAAAGAGTATTAAAGCAGAATAAAATTCAATTGTTTCTTTGCGAGTTTCTACAGTTCAACTTGTATAAAATGCAATTACAAGTAACTGTTTCTAATAAATATTATTAAAAAATAACAGTTACTAATAATAATATGTATAATTTGTTTAAGAATAACTGTACTTACACATCAATAATAAGCGTGTTATAATATTTTCTAATTTGAAAAATGATATTGATTTATATATACAAGTTAGAAGTAAGTGCAAGACAAGAAGAGTGATATTTTGTGTGAAAGATAGTTTAAAAATATTGAAACAATTTTCAATCATTGAAACAATATTTTCCTCTGTAAATCTTCAAAATTACTATTTTATGGTATTAATCATGCAGTTAATGAATGTTGAGAGCGATATTTATTGCAGAAGACAGTTTTGCAACTGTTTAAACAGTTAATAATCATTCACTTGCGCCTTTTGATAGGAAAGGTGGAGGACAAGTAATATCATGGTTTGAATAATTGCGAACTGTCTTTCACAAGAAGTATTACTCTTAACATTCATTACCTGCGACATTAATTCGAGAAAAAAAATAACTTTTGCGAATGATGAAAAAATTATTTGAACAAATGAAAATTATTGAAACAATGGCCAAATATCCGAAACAAAAAAAATATTACTTTTTACATTTGTTAATAGTGTCATTAATCCCAGAAAAAAACTTTGTACGATTTACAGAGGAAAAATTGCTGAAGTAATTACTAAATATGCTAGACAAAAAATATCATCCTTGAAATTCATCAACTGTATGATTTATAACGAAAAATAATAACTCTTGACAATTTACACCCGAAAAAATGGTTTAAACGAGTAAAAGTATTTAAACAATTGAAAATTAGTTTTAAAAAACTTGGAATATTGTCACTTATCGAATATAAATAAATAAACTACGTAAAAATTCAAAAAATACCGTCATTAGCATGAATTTGACATAAAACAGATATTTTGCATTTTTTGAGGCATTTTCCGGCCACAGTCAAAGGGGTTGGGGGGTACCGATATTAAAAGTTATTGGATGGAAATTATTCTTTGAACCTTCCTAAAGAGGTGACCAAACTTTAATTTAGAAAAAGTTAATAAAAAGTTCTTTTTTTTCATTTTTTCGAAAACCAAAATTTTCCCATTTAAAACCCCATGTTAATTCCAACAGCCCGGGGCACGGGTTCATGTTGACCAATTTAAAAAAAACTTGGGGATTTCTTTTTCCGGAAACGAACAAATGGGGGGGGGGGGGGCTGTCAACAAAAGTCGAATTTTTAGACCACCTTAATTGCACTGACATTTTAAACATTTGATACTTGCATATTGTACAATGGAATTAATATACTGAAATTGACCAAATGTAATGTTTTACAAAAATGCATACTGTTTTGTTCTTTCCTACAATTTTCTTCTTTAGAAAAAAGTAATAGTTAAAAAATTTAAGAATAAGAATGTTACTCTTTTTAATACTCTTTTCAATTAATTGAAAAAATTACGCCTTATTTAAAACCATTTACAAAAATGTAATTGTAAGTTAATCATTACTGTAGACCAGGGCTCTCAGTCAAAATCATCAAAATATGATTTTATTTATCCCTCATCTGTTATGAATCTTAACATTTATTATGATAATTGAATGACGCAAAAAAATATCACCGTTAATCGTGAAAAATTGCCCTTTATAGGAGTTGAAATATCAAATTGTGCATTTTGACATTTTTACGCGCAATTGTTTGGACATTTTAGTACTTAAATGGTTTGGGACAATATAAGAAAGGGATCGTTCACAAATTACGTAACATTAAAAAGGGGGGAGGGAGTTCGTGTTTCGTTACGGTCTGTTACGTGCGGGGGGAGGGGGGGATTTTAAGTTTTGAATATTGCAAAATGTGTGGAAAAAGAATATGGGAGACTTCAAGACAATTTTTATTTTTCAGGATTTAAAAAATTTTTAGGTAAACTGAATTTCGCAGGGTGTCAGGAGAATGAAAAAAGTGTTCTCAAGATTCATGGGAAAATTTCAGATGATTTTATTTAATGAATTCTAAGAGAAAACTGAAGAAGATTACAAAATATTTCAAATTATTTTCTAAAATTTTTAAAAAGAGTGTAAAAGATTTTAAAGCGAAAATTTGTCATATTAGATCATTTTAGAAAAAAATCTAAGTAAGTTTAGGAGGTATTCAGAAGTTTTGAAACGATTCAAAAAGAATTAAAATTTATAAAGTTATCTTAAAAATATTTTCAGGTTTCAAGAAAATGAAAGAAAAAATCATTAGGTTTCCAAGAAAAATTAAAATGATTTTTTATTTAAAAAAATTAATTTAAAGAGAATATTTTAAAAAATTGCCAAACATTTCGAAAGATTTCTAAAATTGTCAAAGAAAAATCTGAAAGACTTTAAGTCAATTTTTTTAATTTTGCAGAATTTAAAAGAAATTCAGAAAAAAATTTGAATAATTTTAAAAGATTAGAAGGTTGAAAAATTCTGAGAAGATTAAAAAAAAAGAATTTTATCAAGATTCTTGAGGAAATTTCAAATTATTTTTTATTTTGAAAAATAAACTATGAAAAAAAATAAAAAAATATTTCAAAACCTTTCAAACGATATCGTAAAATTTCGAAAAATAGTGTTGAATATTTTAAAGCAAAATGTTTCAATTTGGTAAGATTGAACAATAAAAAAAATCAAGAAATATTCAAAAAGAATTTTAAACTGTAAAAGATTTTCATGTCGGTTATTTGTTGAAACAATTAACTTTACAAGTTAACCATTTCTTCTCTTTCTTATCTTACCTCTGTGCATTGAATCCAAGTGACGGGAAGTCTAAGAAAAACAAACTCCTTGTTGCCATATTTTTCATAATGACAATAATGATTGATTATATAAACAATCTGTGTATGAAAATTGTTTATATAACTAAAAGTTTCTGCAATAATGAAAATATGATAGCTAGGAGTCTTTGGCAAAACATTTCAAGTTGAATTAACAAATTAAGCCTATTCATGAAAAAATCGTTTAAGTGTGGATTTGTTTATAAAAATTGTTTAATTAATTAGTAAACAGCAGTTTTTCTTAAAAAGTCTTGAGTGCGTATTATTATCCGTCATATTTATTACAAAATCTATGGATTTAAAATAGCTATTGGAGCATGGATCTCCCTGGCGTGTCTTTGTAGGGTATACTTCGTTGCAAAACTTTTGTCGCAACATTTTCACTGAAACTTTATTTTCACGGAATTCCCCTTCTTTTCTTCTGAATCCATTTTTTATCGCAAATAAACAAACGCAAACAGAAAAAATGAGCAGATTGGAGCAGGGAACTAATTTCGAGCTGGACGCTGGACTGAGAGTTGCACACGGTGCGCATGCGCGAAAACGGGTACCTGGGCTAAAGAGTAGGGGGTGAAGGTGTGTGAATGATCGTCTCCATCGATATGGGGAGTCGCGCCTGATTCAAATGAAACCACGACTAGAAAGTGTAACGCAAGCCTCTGACACACGCGCTGTGTCTCATGTAACAGACCGGAGGCTTGCTTGCTTCTCTCCCCCCCCCCCCCCTCTCTCTGAAACGAATAATAATTGCTTAAACAATTGTAAATCACTTATAAACAGGAGGAAAATATGCTGTGCCTAATTTGAAAAAATGAAACAATTTTCAATATTTTTCTTATAATTTTTGAGTGCAAAGACTGCCAGTGGCAGCCGCAAGACTAGGTCAAACAGGCCCTCATAAATTTTCGTCGAACTTGTCCTTTGACTCGTCCCTAATCCTTCACGGTAAATTACAGTTTGAAATGAAAAAAATAAAATGTATTGTGAATTCAAGTAGAAAAAAATTAGTGATGCATTTGACACGATTTCGAGAAAATTCGAGATTTTCTTGAAACATGTTCAGGTGAACTCAAAACTTCATGTAGATCGAGAATCTCGAATAAAAAGTTTCGAGATTCTCGACTCGAGATCTCGAAATTTTTTATTCGAGATTCTCGATCTCCATGAAGTTTTGAGTTTACCTGAACACGTTTCAAGAAAATCTCGAATGTTCTCGAAATCGTCTCGAATGCATCACTAAAAAAATCAGACCCTTCGGTGTGAACAATGAGCCGCAACGAGCCGTGACCGTAACGACCGCACCTAGCGGACACGTTCTGTAAATGTTACATAACAAAAAGGGAACATTTATACATAGCAGTGTTACAATCGTGTGCCATAACAATTACAGACCATAAAGGTCACACTGTTCTGTAACGCTGTTACTGTAAGGATACGTAACAGTTCTGGAATTATGTTATGTAACTAATATAGAACAGAGTGATAGAACTGCTATGTCACTAGAATGTAACAGGTGTTCCAAGAACGGAACATGAAGGTCATATTGTTCTGTAACGCTGTCACTGTAAGGATATGTAACAGTTCTAGAATTATGTGATGTAACTACTATAAAACAGAGTGATGGAACTGTTATGTCACTAGAATCTCACACGTGTTCCAAGAACGGAACATGAAGGTCACATTGTTCTGTAACCCTGTTCCTAAATTGTTCTAAAAATACTTTTTGAAATATAACGCTGTTTCAGAATTGTTACAGAACAAATTTACATCGTAACACTGTTACATATATATTACAGCGTTATTACAGAACAATGTTCCTCTGTAACCCTGTTCCTAAATGGTTCTAAAAATACTTTTTGACATATAACGCGGTTCCAGAATTGTTACAGAACGATTACAGAACAAATTTACATTGTAACACTGTTACATATGTGTTACGTCGCTATTACAGAACAATGTTACTCTGTAACCCTGTTCCTAAATTGTTCAAAATATATTTTGTTACATATAACGCTGTTCCAGAATTGTTACAGATCTCTCTCACAACATGGTTCTGTAACAGCGTTATAGAACTGCTACATCCATTTGGGGACGACATTACTCGGACCATGGTCTAAGTATGTTCTTAACCTGTTACGGAACCTGTTCTTTTCCGTTCTAGAACTGTTACATCACAGTTATATAACAGTGGCCGCTGGGTAACCCTTTTTAGGATTCCTGGAAACCGAAGAAAAAAATGACAGAAAAACTACGTGGCAGCCAAACACTTGTCGTGGCAGCCAACACCTGCTGAAAGTGGTGAGCCCTGCTGTAGACGTAGAATAGAATTTTAGCATGTATAGTGTACTACTATACTGATATCACTGATATCTGAAAAGTTTCTAAATGAAAAGGAAATTACAACCATATGGTCAGGTCTAGTGTCTAGTTCTAGGAGCTAGGTCCTAGGACCTAGACTCCTAGAGGACCTAGCCCAAGACTCTGACCTATACTAGTGATGCCGTTCGATACGAGACTGTCTCGATATCGTATCGAAAAATCTCGGTTTTTTCTCGTATCGGTATCGGTTTCTGAGACTCCAGTCTCGGTTTTGTCTCATATCGTTTTGGTATCGGAAAACCGATATATCGCTCGGATCGTCTCGGGATTTTGAGACTGGACAGCCAGATGGTGGTTTCCTACGGAACAACAGTAGAAGAGGAACGGCGACAAGTTTCAACTACCTGAGTACCAATGAACCTTTTCTTGTAATTTAAAGTTCTGAACCTTCAAATGAACGAAATATATCTTCCCTCGTATTTTCCCAATTCTGTTATATCTAGAAATATTTTTCAACTGCCGATAAAAATATGCATTATAAGTTTCTTTTATAATTGAATTATTTTCAATGCAATGAACGATTATATTTTCGCACCATTTCTAGATTATAAAGCAATTAATAAAAAAAGTTCATTTGAACGTTAAAAACTTCAAGCACATTATCTTTTAAATTCTCAAGCTTTGAAACTTCTAAAATTCCTACATGTCTTTTAAACAAAATCGAATTTTTCTCAAAAAAATTGGAAAAACTTTCAAAATTACAAGAACGGAATATGTGAAGGTGCAAACCGGCAAAATTTTTCTTTAAAATCTTCTTTATTCTGTTTCGAAATTTTAGAAAATGCTTGTAAATCTTTTTAAATTTACTCTTAGAATTAATTTTTCAAAATACGAAATCATTTGAAATTTTCCCAAGAATCTTGAAAAAATTCAACAACATTTTTCCATAATGCAGATGTGACGAAAAAGAATCTAGACATTCTTTTATTTTAAAGGATTATAGAGAACATTAGGGAAAATTCGAGTTAGTTTAAAAGATATTTAGGTCTTTTAGAAGTTTGAAAGAAATTTAAAAATATTTGATAAATTTTCGGAAATCTTTTGAAGTTCTAAAATATTTTTAATATCTTCAAAACTTTTAAAATTCCTAAATATCTTTTGAATTGGCAGGAATTTTTTGGAAAGTTTATAAAAAATTCTGCAAAATAATTTTGAGAACAAGTTTGGAAATCTTTTGAAATCTGTTTAAATATTGACTTGAAAATTAATCTTTCCAAATAAATCATTCTAAGTTTTCTCTATAGAGAACGTTTTTTTATTCTCTAAAAACCTTTCAAAATGTTTAAAAACCTTATTTTTCAAAATTTTCAAAAATCTGCCTTCTTTCTTGAAATTTTTTCATATCTCTAAATTAAAATCTTTTTTTGAACCTTTTTAAAACTTCTAAGCCTTTTGAATATTGTTTTAAATTATTCGAATTTTTCAACAACAAAATTTGTTTGAGTTAAAAAAAAAGGGAAAAAATGCTCCCGAGATATGAACCTTGTGCATACGAGTAAATGAAGTTTAATGTCAAGTACTTATAGCTAATTCCGAGAAAAACGTCCGACAATTTGGAGATTAAAATTTCACGGATTTTCAAAATCGGCTTTGGATAGCGATTCAAAATGGAATTTTTAATTTTTTACAAAAATAAAAACTTATTCCCGAAATATGGGTATATGCTGAATGATAATAACAAAAAAGTTTTCTCAAAAAAAAATAATTTTTTTTTCGATAAAATCAAAGTTGAAGATCGTGATATCACAGTATGACATTTTTTTGCTAAAAATCCTGAAAAATAAGAAAATATATATGATTTATTTTGTTACTGAATTATAATAATTTGAAGACATATTGATAAACTAAAATCTTATTAAAAATTGCGAATATTTTCTAAAAGAGTGAATTACGAGTAAGTTTCGCTGTAAAGCTTTTATTGATCTTTTCCGTAAAATGTCAATTTCTTATTTTTATTTTGATAATTAGAACATGCACAATTTTCTGAATAAATTTGTCTACGTATTTTTCAATAATTGTGAAGATAATATAAATATAAGTAAATTTAAAAATTTTAAAGGAAGTGAAGTTATATGAGATTACAACTAAAATATATCTTCTAATAATAACCTGTTATACATATTAAAATAAAATGGAACAATATAGTAATGGGAAAAACGTATTTATTAAAGAAAGGACTTATCACTTTCAGAGAAGAGGAAGTTTTTCAATTTGTGGGGAAAATAATTTTTCATACAGAATACACGATTCGAATAACAATTTATTTGTTAAAATTTTTTGAACACTCACATTCTAGCTAAGAAAGAGATTCTGAGATATGAGAACCAGGATAATCAGTATTATGATTTGGATTTTAAAGTATAAATCTAATTTTTCTACGATTTTGCAGAAAATTTAAAAAAAATATCCGAAGATTTCAGATATGTCGAAAATGAATTGTAAAGAAAATTTCGTTATTTTATAGGATTTTACAAAATCTGAGGAATAATAATTGGCGTCAGTCTGACCTTTCAAACTTCAGGACTTTTAGAAGTTTGGAAGAAATTAGGAAATATTTGATATATTTTCAGAAAAGTTTTCTAGTTTGAAAATATTTTTTATTTGTTTAAAAATTCTAAAATTCCTCTTGAATTTTTCTAACGAATTGTGAAAAACTTTAAAAATTACAAAAGTTGTAATTCCACATTTCCACAAATCTTCCACATTTTGTAATTCCTTTTAAGACTTTTTTTATTTTTTTAAACAATTGATTGGCCTTGAACATATTTCAGAACATCTTTCAGAACACGTGAAAAGCTACTAAATGTTTTGTTCACTATCTTTAAAAATATTCTTTTTGTTTGAAATTCCTATAAGTCTGTTAAACTGACTTGAATTTTTCTAAAAAATTTGGAGAAACTTTCAAAATTACAAAAATTGCCTTTAAATCTTCCACATTTTTTTCAACATTTTTAGAAATCTTTTTGAATTTTCTTTAACTTCGATACATTCTAAATATCTTTTAAAAAATTTCAAATTTCTGCTCAAACTAAAAAAAAAATCTGCAACATCAAAAATATTGCCTTGAATACTTCCAGATTCTTCTTGTGCCAAGTTTGCAAGACTTCTGAAATGTTCAAAAAATTCTTTATTCCGAATTTATTTTAAAAAATTATGATTATTTAAAATTTTTCTAGGAAACTGAAGAAATTT
>CAKNYM010043883.1:0-26474 GCA_932195095.1 Andricus curvator
GGGGGGGGGCAAAATGTGGTGAAAAATTGTTTATGTGGTATATTTATTTTCTGAATAAGGGGCCTTCCATAAACCACATGTTTTCTTTAGGGGGGAGGGGGGTTTGACGAAAGGCCACGCTGGTCTACATGGGTGGAGGGGGGGGGGGTCCGAGTCCGATCCACGTGGTTTTACACTCAGGTGTTAGAAAAAAATAAAACGCATGGCCAAAAAACAGAAAAATGCTTACTGCAAACAATAACAAGTCCAAAAATATTACAACCTCTCGATTAAAACACAAAATAAATACATTTGAACCCAAATAGTTGATTTTTAAACCAGAAAAATTAATTTTCTAACCCCCCCAAAAAAAATGAAATTTCAACAACATACATGAATTGTCTATTTAACTCGGGAAAAAACGATTTTTCACTAATAAGTGTATTTGGATATTTTTTATATTTCAAAAGCTTTCTACTTAAGTTAAAAGAAGTCATTCTTTTTCAATTTATTCACAAAATAAAGTTTTGTCCCATGCAATTGGTATTATTGTTCGGCCCTCGGCGTGCAGACATCTTTGATTTCTCCCGCCCAACCTGAAATACCTATAGGTATTTCTATAATGTGGATATTAGCAAAGACTAATATTACTATTATTATATTATTTAATAATAATTAATTAAATTAATTAATTATTATTAAATTATTATTATTTAATATTATTTAATAAACCTATCTTTGATATTAGCAGAGATGATATTAGGCATTTTCACTTCATAGTCAGCTAACTTCACTTCGTTAACTGCTGAGGGGAAAATAATCTTCGTAATGAATGATAATTATTATAATTTTATTATTTCATTAAATAGATCTTAAAAAATGAAAACTATATTTCTATTACACTCATATAGAAAAAATTAGTTTTTACGAAAATATTAGCAAAATAGGGTAAAAATGGACCGAATCCCATGCATTTGGTTGATTGTTTTCCCCTCAGCTGCCCTCAGCACTCAACGAAGTGAAGTTAGCTGATGGTTGAAGTAAAAATATCTAATTCGTGGACCCCCACGCACACCTTGTAGTACAAGGCTTGTACCTTAATCCTTTCTCCTAATCTAGTGATCAGTGCAGTTGACTCAGTGCAGTGCAGTGATCTGTTTCTTTCTTGTTGGTGCTTTGGCATTGCTTGGAATATATTCGCTCACTATATCACTGATTTTGAGTTTTCCGATCGGGTAAGTTCTGGAAAGTAATTTATAATTCTTTCTTTTCTAAGCTAGGAAGCTAGGCCTAGGCTCAAGAATGAAGATATAAGTCGGCCATTTTTACCCACATTTACCTTGTCATCCTTTGTTTTTAAACTTTACCAACCCTCGAAATTTTTTGTGTACGTAATTTGTCAGGCTAGATTGTGAAAAATCTAGAACTTCTGATCACAGATATAATAACCACTCGCTCAATTCCAAACCAAAATCCGAATAAGTGTAATCGTAGCCAATACAAAATATAACCAACAAATTACCTGCAAATTTAAAGAAAGTTTTATTCCGAAATTAAAGGATGTTCTAAGGATCGAGGTGTACAGTCCGACTGTAACAGTCTTGCTCAAAATTACTTAATCCTTAACTTTATTGATAAAATTGACAAAAAGGGCCATTGATTATTGTAATATTATTTATTATTATTACACCAGTTAGCCACTTCCCTCTTCGGGGGTAGGCGTGACTCGCTCGGTTGGAAAATAATAATGTGGGGAAGGAGGAGGAGGTATAGATTTATTAGATTGATCTAGAATTTTCGTGTTATTTATTTAAATATAACACGTTCGTTCCGCAACACTGCTCCGACCCAGGTTGCTGATCAATCTCTCTAGCGATCACCCCAAGTGGAGAGCCTCACAAGGAAGTTTAAAATAATAAACCTAACCGCAAATAATAAATAGATGTTTTAGGTCATAATTGTTTATTTAAATCATTTAAATATAGTCATTTGCATATTTCTGTTTTTCCGTAAACGTATCATAAAAGTCGCAATTTTGATTAAATTTTAATTATTCTTTACAATTTCATTTATAACATTTTTAGGCCAAACATAGAAATTGTACCTACAATTATTTCTAATTATTCTTTTTGCGAATTAAAAAATTTCCCAAATAGTATTCAATAAAAACGTAATGAAAAGAATTGTAAAGAATAATCGTTGGGGATATTTTTGAGGGGGAATTCACTCGTAAAAACCTGTACGAAATAATGCCCATTGCTCTGTATTACATAATAATACGCATTATTACGGGTTATTACACAATTATTACGCATATATTACGGCGCTATTGAAGTGTTTCGCAGCAACAGAATTCACAGAACAGCGGAATAGGTCAATAACAGGGGAAGAAACTGTTGAAATTTTATAATTATAATTAAACAATCAATTTTAATTTTAGCATCACTTGAAGTAAAATTTAAGCCACAAATTAAAATTAACTCAAATAACTTGTCATAAGTTAAAGTAAACTTTCAAACTGTTTTTTACGTTCTTATCAGAGAAGGTAATAGATTGGTGTAAAATTTGGGCGCCCCCCCCCTTGGCAAATGTCAACGGCTTGAGACCCTCTGAACCCGAAAAACAGGTTTTTACAAATGAGTCTGCCTATTCATGCATGTATGTGTATATGTATGGATGTATGTGCATATGTATGGATGTATGTATGTGTATATGTATGGATGTATGCATGTGCGTGCATGCATGCGTGTATGCATGTGCGTGCATGCATGTGTATATGCGTGTTTGTTTGCATGCTGACATGGCTGATTGTGAGCACGATACTTGTGAAAGAAATAATCTATTAGATTGGCCTTTGGTACACTCTTTTAGTGTCGGAAACTGAAGGTCAAGTTCGTTAGCCAGCTATTTTGGATAAAAATTCAAAAAGAGAGAGCATTTTCAAAATTGTTGAGACCATTTTTTTTTTGAAGATTTAAAAATTCTATGTATGGCTATCGCCAACGGCGATACCACGCTGGAAACACCAGTTCTCGTAAGATCACTGAAGTTAAGCATTGTTGGGCGCGGTTAGTACTTGGATGGGTAACCGTTCAGGAATACCTGCGTGCTGTTGGCCCGTCGTGGGTGTGGTGGGCCCACATTGGTAGTAAATATCCACCTAGAAACACTACCCGAATCGGGTAGTGAGGCAATGAACTTTCGAGTTCGAACTGCTAATCAATGTATGTATGTATGTATGGCTATCCGTAGTACTCGGAAAGTCGAACAATTTATCGTTACGACATTTCTTGATAAAAAGAAAATGATCAGAGTTATAGCATTTTCAAAATTCAAAATCACAAAAGAAAATGAAAATGTTAAAACAAACAGCGCACGATGTGAATAAAAGCCAAGAAAAGAAAAACGTTGCTTTTGGAATGCCCTACAACATTATTACAACAACTTTTTGAATTTTCTTGAAACATCGAAAATTCAAATTTTGATCGCAAAAAAAATAATGAAAAATCAAATATTTCATTTTGCGGTCAAATTATGCGAGATGGGAAAAAAATATGATGAGACAAAAATTGTGTACCCAAAAAAGATCCACAAATTTGCTATTAATCGTTTTTTGATAGGATACGTCGTTTTTGTTTTACTTGTGAAAAATAACATGAAAAATGAAAAATTAAATTTTTGGAGAAACAACGCAAGGTACACAAAAAATAATATACAGAAGTTGTTCACCCTAAAAAGATCTATAAATTTGTTATTAATCATTTTTTTATGGAACGCGTAGTTTTTGTTTTAATCGCAAAAAATTAAATTAAAAATAAAATTTTTTGGCCAAACGACACAAGCTACGAAAAAATATGAATATACAAAAATTGTGCACCCATACAAGATCTGCAAATTTTTTATTAATCACTTTTTGATGGGAGGCCTAGTTTTTGTTTTAATCGTGAAAAGTAACAAAAACAAATGTGGAAAAACGACACAAGGTACGAAAAAAAATTAATAGACAAAAGTTGTTCACACAAAAAAGAGATAAAACTTTGTTATTAATCTCTTTTTGATAGGACGCGTAGTGCTTGTCTCATTCATAAAAAACATTAAAAATAAAAAAATTGTAATAATATAAATTTATTGAAATGACACATTTTTTATGGTAGCTGAGAATACAAATTAATACAAAATAAAGAACATATATGAAAGTAATCATGAAAAATAAACTTTGTACTTCATTTTGCAATATATGAATAAGCAGTCGCAGACCTAGGTACATAAATAAATATAATATACATTTGATATAATAGAGTTAAATTCTGGGCAGAAAAGTTCCCACTTTGAATATGCGTGGAGAATATGTTCGATAAAGCGGAAGGAGCTTTAACAAAAGAGAATTCACAATCACCAAATTACAGTTGTCGATGCTTTGACCTTTAATTTTAAAAGTTCTGTGCACACGTTTGGAGGAAGTACAAAGACCGAGCGCGCATCGCGAGGTAAACACATTATCGAGCGCGAAGCGCGAGATCCAACAGACGTGGCCGCAGGCGCGCTCATACTTGCGAGCGAAGCGAGCCGCGCGCTGTGTGAGATGAGCATAAGCCCGCGCAGCGGGCAGATTTTTTTTAATAATCATTATTGCGACAAAAAATAAATATTTCTTGAAATACAGTGAAGTCTCCTTTATTTCAAGACCCCCCTATTTCAAGTCACCCGTAAACGGCTATTTCAAATGGCGCAGTTTCGTCCACTCCCACCACGGTCCCTGTACACTCTCCTCCGCGTCAGTGGCTGACCAATGAAAAAAGAGGCCCGGAGAGCGCCCTCATTGGTTTTAATTGATTATTTCATCACCACGTCATGGGAATATATACGTCACACGACTTTTTCGAGAAAATATTTTAACGTAGTCATAAATGCACGAATCTATTTTCACAGTCATGTTCCATTCTTTTGTCGATTCACGACCTTTCACTGTCACGAAATAAAATAAAATATTCAAAATTTCAGGTTAGTTATCAGATCAGGTACTTGCTAATCTCAAATTTCGGACAGTTGCTTGTATTTCGTGAAACTGAAAGGTCTTCAATCGACAAAAGAATGGGACATGACAGAAAATAGATTTTACACTTGAGAAATATTGCTATTCAGACCTTTATCACTTACCTGTATTATTATTATTATTACGCTGAAAAACCCAGTTCTCGTCAGATCACTGAAGTTAAGCAGCGTTGGACGCGGTTAGTACTTGGATGGGTGACCATTCGAGAATACAGAGTACTGTTGGCACATCGTGGTGTGGTGAGCCCATACTTATAGTTATTTATAACTACAAGAAAACTATCCACCTAGAAACACTACCCGAATCGGGTAGTGTCACGCCTACCCTGAAAGGGAAATGGCTTAATGGTAATGGTATTATTATACCATTAAGCCATTTCCCTTTCGGGGTAGGCGTGACTTGTTAGAATATTTTCTCCAAAAAGGTTTTCGGCACATGCGCAGTTGAAAAAGTTGCTTAGAGCAAGCGCAGTGATTCAACACCGGGTAGCCAATGAACATCGCTTAAACAAATAATCCTGCCCACTTGCAGGAGAGGTGGGGGCCCCTCCAACCTTCAAAATAAAGAATCCTTACGTTTCAAGGACGCGGCAATACGGGAGACTTCACTGTAGTTCGAGCTGTAGTTAAAATCAATCTCGAGATTAAACTATTTACAACTAAATGAATGAAATGATTCTTTTAGGGTAAAACAATCATATTTCATATTAAATATTCTTGGAAGATTTCTTGAAAGCTATTTAATAGTAATTTTTGATGAAGAATTACGTGACAAAAATTAAATAATATTGATCTGTGTACAATTGCAATTTTTAGACAAATTATTTCAAAGCACTCAATTTTTCCAACGGTCAAAAATGAAACGCACTTGTAACTTGACTCTTGTCAAGCAGCCCTTTGTCCAAAAAGAAAAAAAAATCAGGAGTGCCTCAAGAAGTCAGTCGACTATTCGAAAATAGGGAAAGAACCAAATATAAAATTTTACACTTTGATTATTTTTCTATAAACTTTGTTTCTGTATACAAACATATTCATAGAAGATTTTATAACCGCGTAACTAAAGTGTAATTTGGAATTTGACAGAAAATGGAAGAGCCTGCAACCTGTTTTAAAAAGATGAGTTTTTCTTTATTTTATACCAATTTATATTAATTTCTGCTGAAGTAAAATTATTCTTCATATAATTATAGAATTGGGGGGGGGTCAGGGCCGGCGGTGCAGGTGGGTATAATGGGTAGTACTACCCACTCGGAAAAAATCCCTGTGGGTACTTACCCACTCGGCATTTGGGGACAAAATATTATATTCCTATCCAACATTGAGCAAGTTCGGCATATCTGCTCTTATGCTTAGAAAAGGGCCTATTTATTACCAATACTTGGTTTCGACACAAAATGATCCCCACGTACACCTGGTGTAAAGAAAATAACCGCAGTGTAATTGACTTCGTTATTGCGGATGAAAGACTAAGAGAACTAGTCAAAGATACAAGAGTCATGAGGGGTTCCGAATGCAATACTGATCATTAACTTTTAGTATTCAAAACAAACTTAGGGCGGGGATGGAGAAGAAAGAGAACAAAAAAAAACGAAACAAACGCGAGTAAAGATTGAAAATTTACAGAAACCGGAAATGCGAATAGAGTTTCAAAATAAGTTAAGCGAACGCATAGATAGGGCAACTTGGGAAGCGTTTATAAGCAATAAAGATATAGAGGACGCGTGGACTTTGTTACGGGATATCATTGTTAAAACTGCAATTGAAGTGTGTGGTACGGCACTGGTAGGAAGAAAGTCTGGTGATGCGTGGTGGAATGATGAAATTCAAGCAGCCCAGAAAGAAAAGAAAAAAGCGCACAAGAGAACATTAAACATCACAGGTCTTAGCGACGATGAGAGGAATAGACTCGAAGATGATTACAAAGACAAAAAGAGAAAAGTTAAACGACTAGTCAAGGAGAGTAAAGATAAAATCAGAACAGAAGAAGAAAAGAAAATACAAAACAGCTTTGAAGAAATTATGAAATGCTATATGATATAGAGGGGATAGTAGACGCTTTAAGGGCATGTTACGAGTGGGTCACGTGACCGGATTCCTTACCGACACTTTTTTTCAAAATCAACTTACGGCTCTGGTCCTAAATTTTTATAATTATGAAAAAAGTTATTTTTGTAAATAATTTTTTTTTGCTTTTTTCATGATTATTAAAATTTAGAACCAGAGCCGCCTTTCTTAGCGCTTCTTATTTATTATCCCAAATTTTCAACTCGATATCGCGTTTCGTGTGAACGTAAGTTGATTTTGAAAAAAAGTGTCGGTAAGGCAGGAATCCGGTCACGTGACCCACTCGTAACATGGCCTTAAAAGACTCTTTTAAAGAATTATTAGGAGGTGAACATATAGGGCAACAGAACTGCGACATAGAACATAATGCATTAGAAAACCCAATTGAAAAAGTCTGTGTCACTGAGGTTAGAGATATAATTAAGAAATTAAAAAACGTTAAAAGACAATATTAGCGCTGAAATGCCGTTTGAAGGAAAAACTGAGAAAACAATGTGCAACATTGTCCTAAATGATGAGAGATTAGAACATGTTGACAAGTACGTATATCTGGGTAGCCTATTCACTAGCGACGGAAAAATAGATGGGGAGTTAGATAGGCGCATAAATAAGGGTAAGCAGGTTATCGGTAGAGCAGGGTCCATGCTCAGAAATAAAAACATATCAAAAAAAGCTAAAATGGCCATACATAATTCTATATTCGTTCTGTACTATACGGTAGCGAGACATGGACCTGTCAAGAGAAGGACAGGAGTAAAAATAACGCGATTGGCATGAAACCTCTTCGCACAATATGCGGAAAAACACTGATGTACAAAGTCCGAAACGAGATAATCCTCAAAGAATGTGGTGCAAAAGAGACACTAGTTGACACATGGGAAAGAAATCAGTTAAGATGGTTCCGACATTTTGAAAGAATGAAAGATGAACGATTAACGAAACAAGTTCATAAAGGAACAGTAAATGGCAGAATGCCCAGAGGTAGAGCGCCAAAATAATGGTTAGAATCTGTGAATAAGACACTAATCCGAAGATACATAAGAAGCCATAGAAACACGAGAGCTTGCATAAAAAAATACATGGACGTGAAGGAAGCTATGTATGCCAGGACAGAAAAGTGTGGCGACAAATAGTTTGTAAACAGATTGACAATAGAGTGAATGACGCCTGAAACTAAGACCTTGGATACTAAATGGGCCCAAGTGGGGAACCACACAGAACAATTTTGTGAGGCTCTACACCTGGTTTCATCGCTAGAGAGATTGATCAGCAACCTGGGTCGGAGCAGTGTTGCGGAATGAACGTGTCATTTGAATAAATAACACGAGAATTCCAGATCAATCTAAAATATCTATACCTAACACCTATATACCTATCTATCTTATACCCACCATACACACTACTATTTTCCAACCGAGCAAGTCACGCCTACCCCGAAAGGGAATTGGCTTAATGGTATAATAATAATAATAACACAGTATATATCATGGGAAATATTTTTATTAAGGATGTTTATTTAAGTTTTATAACGTCGTTTTCGCGTAAGCACATACAATTTTAATTAATGACGCCAAATTCTGATACAACATTTTACAGTTTGTAATCATTTTCGTAGATAACTATTTTATGAATGATTTTACGTAATCATATTGAATCATATTGGGCAGTATTGAATAAGTCGATAAAAGGAGCTGCTTCATTCCACGTGATGATGCGGAATTCGGGAATTTTTAAAACAATTTGTTCATACAAATTATAACTTTGATGTAACATGTACATTGTACAGCTGATATTAATATTAAGTAGCTTTTAAGAAGCTTTGATGAGAAAAATTAATTCTATAGATGACCAAGAACCGAATTTTAGAGATCTGTAGCAAGGTCTATGACTTAATGTCTTTTTTTTATTAAATTTAGAAAGGAAACTTTAAAAACATAAACTTGAGGAATGTCAAAAATGTATGTCTTTTTGTGCAATTAGTTTACATACATTGGCTTTTTTGAGTTCATGTTTTTTTAGACTGATTTTGGAAACATACTACGTTTTAAGGCTTTTTTTCAATTCTGTTACACAAGTTTATGTTTTTAAAGATTCCGTAATAGTAGACAATATATTAAAACTAACATATCTAATTTGTGAGCAATTTGTTGTCATATAAATATAATTGAGAATTAATTAATTAATTTTTTAAATACTTTTGAGCTAAATTTAATTTGGAAAGCAGTTTGTTGTCATACAAATATAATTGAGAATTAATTGATTAATTTTTTAAATACTTTTGAGCTAACTTTAATTTGGAAAGCTTTTAGAAGCTGAAACATAATAACAAACAATTTATTTGATGTTTTTTTTTAAGTTTAAGCTGAAGTCGAGATCAATGGAAATTCACGAGTATTCTTTGAGGCGTGTCTACGGAAAAAACAGCTCAGAATCGAATGCAGTAATATCGCTAAAAGATCGGACTAAAAAAGTAAGTTTGAAACCAACATTTTTTAAATACAGTAAACTTCCTTTTTTTTAAAGATCGCTTATTTTAAAGTTCACTTAGTTTAACCCAGCTACACGCACTTATTTTAAGTTGCGCAGTTTCGTCACCTCCCACCACGGTCCCTGTTAGCCTGTACGGTCACGCCCGCGGCAGTGGCTGACCAATGAAAAAAAGGTGCTCGAAGAGCGGGAAGCCTTGAATTGAGTATTTTTTCACGACGTCATGGGAAAACGTCTCACGACGTTTTCGAGAAAATATGCTAAACGTAAAAGTAAATCAGATCGATTTGATCCGAACCGGGTACTCTCACGTCAAATTTCGGATAGTTGATTGTATTTCGCGAAACACTTGAAAAATATTACTATCGAGACCTTTATAACTTACTATTGTTTTTAGTATAAAAACTCGTACGCAGTTGCAGTCCCATGTGATAACCTTTCTGACGGCTGACATTTCCACCCATCCTAGCATTCTACACTTGAAAACTATTAATATTCAGACTTTTGTAATTTACTTTTACGTTTAGAATATTTTCTCCAAAAACGCGTGTGCAGTGGCAGTCCCACATATGCTAAGATTCCTGACGGCTGCCATTTCCACGTCTAGCCTAGCATGCCCGCGAAGACATGCTGGAAAACTCACTATTACGCGAAATATTTGAGTCGTTTTTTGATCTATTATATTGAGTTTTAATTGGCAAATCGTCGTACGTCAACAAAAACACTTGACAGGCACTTGAAAAACACTGACATGATAACCGACCACGACTTTTTCAACTGCGCAAATCGGGACCGTCTAAACAGTTTCCATTCGGAATACATAATATTGCGCAATATACTGGAGTGGGTATTCGCGCACTTGGCCCTTCCGGGGCGAGAGTCGCAACCGCCTCTCGCCCCTTGAGCTGAGAAACTGCGTGGGCCAGCAGTTCTAGGAATTTTTTGGTGTATTTTGTCTGTATTAATATTGATAGTATTTATTGATTTCAAATCGATCGCGGTTTTCGGCACATACGCGGTTGAAAAAATTGCTTAGCGCAAGCGCAGCGATATAAGGCCGGGGCAACCAATGAACGTCGTTGATAAAAATAAACCACCGAATCGCGGTAAAAGTGGGGGCCCCTCCAGCCTTAAAATAATTGGTCGGGTATATTTCAAGGACCTTAAAATAAAAGGAAGTTTACTGTAGTTTTAATATTACCTATAATATACGTCATTGCGCCGAAACTTTTGGATTAAGTCGAGGTTTGAGGTTTCAGATCAGTTATTTTAAAATTTGAAAACGGTTAATTTTTTCCGTTAAAAAATACTTTACTTTGTGCACTGGAACCTGGAGTTGTGCATGGTTTTAGTCATTGCCCGCAGCGGCCTTCGACGCAAATGTTTGATTTGGATGCATGATGCAACCTGACGCAACTAACACGCTGTGAGTGCGGCCCTCATGCTGTTTGTCATGCTTGGCTGAACACTGCATCTCTTTCAGCCCCGCGTTTCCTCTCATCACGAAACTGCGGAGGCCGTCAAGTTTAGTAACGCACAAATGCAGTTTACGAAAATCTAGGTTCCAGGGTATTTTATACATGATTTACAAAGAATCGAAAAGACATTGATTTTTAAAAAAAATCCGACTTTCACATACACATTTTTTTTTTACTTTTTTCATCAAAATTCTGCATCGTTGATCATCTATAACACCGCGAGTTAAAAAAATTGGTTGTAACTTTTTCTCATTTTTAATGTTTACAAAATTACAAACACAAACTCATGCTAAACATTTTTGTGTGCCTTTCTTTGTATGTTAAGTTTGTTAAAAGTAAGTTCTAGAACTTTCTAGGGTCGATTCCAAGAGTGAGGGTATTCGGAAATCAAGAAAAGAAGGCCATATTTTGTAGCTGAGAAATATTAAAATCAATATCTATCTACTGATAAAACTAGAGAGTAGAGTATGAGTTCATTTGTACTCCATCTAAGTTCGCTATCAAAAATGAACTTCTGGTGATTCAAAATAAAATGCTTTTATTATGATCAATGACAGACGTCAGTGTAAATGATATTGTGACAGTTACAGGAAAATCAACGCTGTCGTGACATTGGGCAGTATTGTGTAAATTACATAAACCAATGAAGATTTAAAGTTTCTACACTGTTGAAATTGTTTCGGATTTTACTACACTTTTACAAAAGCGTGTATAGGGCAAAACTGAAAAACCGGTATTTTAAAGTGAAATTAAAATACGTGCATTGTAATTTCGAAGAATACGCGCCGATTACCATACAATTAAGTATTGGAAATTCGCGTTAAAATGCCCGTATTATAATAATTTGCGTTATACTCACTTTAGCGGTTGGGGTTTCATTCTCCGTGCCTGTGAATTAATTTTTTTTTAAACTTTCTTCGGCAATATTACAATACCGGCATTTGAAAGCTACAATATCATAACGTTACTCACGTCTCAGAAATAAACTTCTATTACATTTATTGTAAAATTCCAACATAAAATGTCTACAGTGTAGAATAGAATTTTTTTTCTATATATAAATCTTCATTGGACTTTTACATTTACTGAATTTTGTACCTTCTTAGTAGTACCTATTATACTTACAGTGTGTCCTAAATTTATAAGGGCGCCCAATTTTTTTCATATAACTTTTTTTTCTACTTCAACAAATTGCATCACATTTTTAAAGTGTTTTATAGAATCGAATTGACGATTTTCCTCAAAATTTGGTGAGCTTATTGCAAGTTGTTCGTTTATTTTAATTAATAGGGGCACTTGAAAAAAATTCGATTTTTCAAAAAAAAAAAAAAAAAAAAAATTGCTTTATTCAAGTAATTGAAGCTATATCCACAAGGAATTATTCAAGTAATTAAAGCTATATTCACAAAGAATTAGTAGTCAATCGCGTTTGCGTCGTTCTTGAATACCATTTTTATCCGCTTTGGGATTGGATCATTGAGATTTTTGAGACTTCTTGCGCTGATGTCATCCGACGCTGACTTAACCGCTTTATTCAGCTCTGCAACCGTCGCATACTGCTTGGCGTTGTCACAAACATCCCAAACCATCATGCTCCAAACATTTTCAATCGGATTGAGGTCGGGAGAAACGGGAGGCCACTCGAGTACTGGAATCTTCGTCTTGGCCAACCAATCATTAGTAGACTTGCTCGCGTATATTGACGTGTTGTCCTGTTGAAATGTCAACCGGGCAGAGCGGAATCGCTGAATGTAGGGCCTGAGATGTTCTTCAAGTACTGCCTGATAATCTTCGCTGTTCATTTTATGGGTGATGAAGGCCAAGCCAACTTTCCCGAAACTGCTGTATGCTGCCCATACCATGACGTATCCGCCACCAAAGTTTCGCGTGGAAAAAAACGAGACTCTTGTCGGAGATCACGCCAATAGTATCGTAATCCATCTGGGCCATTTAAATAAAACTTTTTTTCGTCAGACTAGATAATCTGAAACACATGTATATTGGCGTGATCTTCGACAAGAGCCTTATTTTTTTTCCACGTGAAACTTTGGTGGCGGATCCGTCATGGTATTGGCAGCATACAGCAGTTTCGGGAAAGTTGGCTTGGCTTTCATCATCCATAAAATGAACATCGAAGATTATCAGGCAGTGCTTGAAGAACATCTCAGGCCCTAACATTCGACGATTACGCTCTGCTCGGTTGACATTTCAACAGGACAACGCGTCAATACACGCCAGCAAGTCTACCAAGAATTGGTTGGCCAAGGCGAAGATTCCAGTACTCGAGTGGCCTCTCGTTTCTCCGGACCTCAATCTGATTGAAAATGTTTGGGGCATGATGGATCTCGATGTTTGTGACAACGCCAAGCAGTATGCGACGCTACAGCCGCAGAGCTCAAGGAAGCGGGAAAGTCAGCGTGGGACAACATCAGCGCAAGAAGTCTCAAAAATCTCAATGATTCAATGCCAAAGCGGATAATAATGGTATTCAAGAACGACGGAAACGCGATTGACTACTAATTCTTTGTAAATATAGCTTTAATTAGTTGAATAATTCTTTGTAAATATAGCTTCAATTACTTGAATAAAGCATTTTTTGTTGAAAAAACGAATTTTTTTCAAGTGCCCCTATGAATTTGGGACACCACTTTTTCACTAAAACTGTTGAAAAAAACGAACAACTCGCATCAGGCTCACCAAATGTTGAGAAAAATCGTCAATTGGATTCTATAACACACTTAAAAAAATTATGCAATTTGTTGGAGTAGAAAAAAAATTATACCAAAAAAATTGGGTGCCCTTATAAATTTGTGACACACTGTATAAACTCAGACATTGGCACTTTTTTCCATGCTTCGTAGTTATCAAAATTACAACATGTTTAGTTCATCCATACCATTCTCTGCTTATTATTCTTTATTATTATTATTATTATTATAGATTAGCAGTTCGAACTCGAAAGTTCATTGCCTCATCTACCCGAGACCGCCACACATCTCTGTCTTGTGCATTCTCCATCCAGTTTAAGTAATCATGTCCTAGTTCTTTTAGATCATCCCTTACATTTTTCTCCCATCTGTTTCTCGGTCTGCCTAGGGGTCTCTTACCAGTCGGTCTCCCTCTTAAAACTTGCGCCACTGTTCTTTCATTGCCCATTCTTGCTACATGCCCCGCCCATCTTAATTTACGCGCTTTCATTACTCTATTAATATTTGCTGACCCGTAGAGAGCGTGCAGCTCATCATTATGCAGTTTTCTCCACTCGCCGGTCTCTTCGTCCCTTTTTGGACCATAGATTTTTCTAAGTACTTTATTCTCGAAAACTCTAAACCTATTCTCTTCTCCTTTCGTCAGCGCCCACGTTTCACACCCGTACATGACGACCGGCATTATTATCGTTTTGTAAATTCTTACTTTGATGTTTCTAGATAGCGATCGCGATTTTAGTAGCGTGTTTGCTGCATAATAGCACCCATTGCCAGCGTGTAGCCGCGCATTGATTTCCGTTTTAATCTTATTTTCGCTAGTTATAATAGACCCGAGGTATTTAAACTCGTTAACCCTTTCGAATTTCATATTTCCGGCCATTAGATCCCCGTCTTGATTACTTTGTCCGGACCTGACGACGGTCATATATTTTGTCTTCGATTCGCTAACTTCCAAGCCAATCTCTTTGGCTTTTGCGATCAAGATTTCTGCATTTTTAGCTACCGTTTCTTTATCATCCCCTAGTACGTCGAGATCATCCGCATATCCAAGAATTTGTATTACCCCATTGAGGGTAGCACCGGTCGGATTCGCCTGCACTTGCCTAACCACGTATTCTAAAACTAAGTTAAAAAGGACGCACGAAAGTGCATCGCCCTGTTTCAGGCCATCGCGGATCGAAAACTCTTCAGATAAACTACCGTTTACGCGTATTCTACCCTTACTGCCGCTTAAGCAAATTTCGATAAGTCTAACCAATTTTCTTGGCACACCCAAGAACTCTAGGATCCAGTACATTCGCGCGCGTATAATAGAGTCGTAAGCTTTTTTAAAATCGATAAATAGCTGATGTACTGCTTCTTTAAATTCCCATTTCTTTTCTAACAGTTGTCTAATTGTAAACATTTGATCGCTTGTAGATCGGTTTCGGCGGAATCCACACTGGTAATCCCCAATGATTTCCTCGGCAAAAGGAGTTAGTCTACTTAGGATAACATTAGACAGGATCTTGTAGCACGAAGGCACAAGTGAAATTCCCCGATAGTTGTTACAGTTAGTTTTATCGCCTTTTTTAAAGATGGGAATAATGGTAGAGGTATTCCATTCTTCCGGCATGCGTTCTGTTTTCCAAACTGCGCGTATCAATTTACAAATTTGCCTTGTGAGGCAAGGGCCTCCATTTTTTATCAGTTCTGACGGTAGGTCATCGATGCCCGCGGCTTTGTTATTTTTCAACTTCTTTATGGCCATTTCTATTTCTATATCAGTAGGATCGTTAATTAATAGATCAGCAGTGTGGATTTCGCCGAGATTACCTTCAACGGGGGCTTCGCGTACATTTAATAGTTTATCGAAATAATCTTTCCATAAATTCAGTCTCTCTGTCGCATCGGCTACTAGATTGCCATTTTCGTCCCTCATTACTTCCGTTCTACTTTGAAAGCCTTTCCTTATAAAATTGATTCCCCTGTACATCTCACGCGGGTTATTTTCTTTATTATGCGCTTCTATTGCTAGTATTTTATTCTTTTCCCACTCCCTTTTCTTGGATCTATAGAGCCTATTTGTACTTTTGCTAATCTCGAGATATTTCTTATGTGTTTGATCGCACTTATTTTGTAAACTACTTAGTCTGGCCTTCCGACGTTTCTCAAACCAGAGTTTGCACTCTTCGTCAAACCATGGTTTGCTTTTGGTTACTTTCTTAAAACCTATCGTAAGTTTCGCGGCTGCCTTTATCGCCTTTTTCGTATTGCTCCACAGGGTTTCCGGGTCCTCCTCGTGATTATTGTTATCGTCTCTCTGTTCTTGGAGAGCGTCGAAACTATTAGAAATCTCAACTTGGTAATTTAATGTTTCTGTTGCTGTTTTGAACTTATCTATATTGAAACGAACTGTTGGCTCTGTGCGGCTTGTTTTCTTACTTAACGCTAGCCTAGATCTTAGTTTTACTATCACGAGAAAATGGTCTGAATTTAAATCCGCTCCCCTATACGATCTTATATCGAGAATGTTTGTATGACGTCTTCTGTCAATTAGAACGTGATCAATCTGATTGTGAGTATTACCATCTGGTGATGTCCAGGTGGCCTTATGTATATTTTTATGCTTGAAATATGTGCTTTTGACAACGAGGTTCTTTGAAGCTGCAAAGTTTATTACTCTGGTTCCATTGTCATTACTGACGTCATGCAAACTTTCTGATCCTATTGTAGGCCTATACATTGGTTCTTTTCCAATTTTCGCGTTGAAATCCCCCAATACTATTTTTGCGTCAAACGTTGAGAACTTGTCAAAAACCTGCTCGATTGTTTCATAAAAAAGATCTTTAGTGTCTTCGTCTTTGTCCTCGGTGGGGCAGTGCACATTGATTAATACGTGTTTGCTGAAATTACCCTGTAGTACAATGTATGATAACCGGTCGTTAATGAATTGCATGTCGATAAGTGCTTGCGAAATTCGTTTATTAATAAGAAAACCAGTCCCCAGTCTTTGCCCCTTAGCTCCTCCCCAGTGCAAAGTATAGTTATCCCTAGAAATTGACGCGAAATCGCCCGACCAGCAGGTTTCTTGTAATGCTATTAAGTCAGTTTTGTAATCAATTGCTATCTTAATGAGTTCGCTAAATCGGCCAGTTTTTAGACTACGCGCGTTTAGAGTTCCCACCCTTAGATCTTTAACTGTAGTTTTTTGATTTTGCAAGTTAGCCATGGTAGTTTCAAGATAATCCGCACGTTAGGATCCTATTCCGATCGTAGGTGAGTCCACTGTCCCAGGAGTGATAACCCCCATACCTCCCTAGGTCTAAGTATGGGAGCTTTCCGACTCTGACAAGGACCATGTCAACTTGTCGTCAGACACATTACAGTTTCATCCTCGTACCCTAACGTCCCCCTGCAAGGCAGCGCGCCTACTGGCATCAATACCCCTTTGGCCCTATGCAGGCGAATCATTCCACACATCCCTTGAGGGCAGTGTCATCGCTGCAGTGTCCAATGGGCAGCAGGATTTTTCCCTTACAAGATTTTTAGTTTTGGTTCGGGTATAGTTTCTAGGTGGGTACACGCGGCACCTTGGCTTGCCAGAACCCACCCATTGTGTATGAACGCGAATAGGTGGGTCCCCCCAAGCCATGGTTGTCGTGTACCTATTTTTGCCAGTGCTAGATTCACCACACCCACGACTGGCTCCTATCGGCTGTCCGCGACTGCTTATTCTTGTATTCGCAGCTAACCTTGGGGGCTGTTCAGCCTTACGGGCCGTTCCTCTATCCGCAACCTGAGGACGCGCTACGTTCTTATAATCATCAATTCTTAATTGTTTTTCTCAACTCTAAGAACATTGCTTGATATTGCAGCTTGATGTGGCCAACGGCCATACCACGCTGAAAAACCCAGTTCTCGTTAGATCACTGAAGTTAAGCAGCGTTGGACGCGGTTAGTACTTGGATGGGTAACCATTCAAGAATACTGACATGAGTGCTGTTGGCACATCGTGGGTGTGGTGAGCCCACACTTGTAGTTATTTATAACTACAAGAAAAACCTAGAAACACTACCCGAATCGGGTAGTGTAACGCCTACCCTGAAAGGGAAATGGTTTAATGGTATAGATGTTCTCCCTTTAAGGAGCCTTATTTTGGATATTTAAATCAATATAAGCACATGTATCTGAATTTTTTACCTTAAATTAAAATTTCTATAACCTCAAAATTAAACTTTATTTTCTTCTGTATATGGAAAAACATAACTCAACAAATTTTAGTAATTTTGCGTGAGTCCCAGTTGCTTGGGTCTAATGGTAAGAAAAATTCAGGCCCATTCCACCCACTACTCCTCGTAACATATTTTATACCCCTTTCTGTGATGCGAATATTCAATTTTTGAAGTCGGATGTCCTCTTAAAAGATTTAAAGAGTAGAGTCAGTTTTTCCAAAATATCATGCTTGCTATAAAAAACTAATAAAGTACATACAATTGTGAATTATAGTACACCTGTGGGCGGACTGGACGTAATGATATCATCTGCATTCATAAGAAAATTTCTAAGCGTCATTGTGAGTTCAGTCAAGAGAATAATGTTTTATTTGTAAAAGATTTTGGGGTAAGGAAAACAAACTCTTAATATCGATTATATAAGTACGTCTAATTATATTTATAAAAATTAATTCTTATTTTTCTTAATCAGAGTACGAATGGGGTGTATGTTAATGGCACAAGAATACCAGCCAATACAAAAGTATCGTTAAAAGAGCTCGATACAATCAGTCTTTCGACAGAAGTTATCGAGAGCGAAGACGAGAATGACTTTATTTACCGAGTGTATAAAGAGGTAGGCTTTTATCCACAAATTTATTCATGAATAGTTATTGCTTAACTTTACATTTGAAATAAGCATTCAACATAGGAAAGACATCTAGAACTTAATGTTACTAAATTGGATGAAAGGTAATATTCTTGTTTAGCTCTATGTGCGAAGTATCTAGGCTCACCGAAAAAATGTGTACTACGCTCACTGAATTTCGGTGAACCTAGCCGCCTTTTGAATAAACTTCTGAGGAGCTCATACCTCAGAATAATTTGAAACTCCATATATCCTTGTGTTTTGACGCGCTGATTACGAAAATGATAGTGAAAATACCTGAAAATTTGCATTTCAAAATCAAAACCACAAAAAACTAAAAAAAAAAATGCATGTTTTATCCGCTTATATCAGTCAATAATAAAAATTCACAAAAAAGCTTTGAATAAAGGTTGCAGATGTTTCAAAAATACATATTTCATGTAAAATACATTTTTACCCTACGACTGATAGTTTTTGAGAAAATGGACCCTAAATATTAAAAATTACAGAAATACACCACAATGTGTAGCAGTGAGACGTTGAAAAGAGGTAGGGGTTTGACCGAAATTATTTCTATAATCAATCACAGGGGTGACTATCCGCCCCCACAAAACGTTGGAAAGGGGTTGGGGTTTGAACAACATTATTTCTGTGACCAGTCCCGGGGTTGCCTTTCCGCCAACCCGTAATCATTTTTATAACTAATCACAGGGTTGCCTTCCCGCCCCCACGAGACGTTGGAAAGGGGTAGGGGTTTGACCATCATTATTTATGTGACCAGTCACACATGTGCCTTCCCGCCGCCAATAGACGTTATAAAGGGGTAGGGGTTTGCCCATCATTATTGCTGCGACCAGTCACAGGGGTGCCTTTCCCTCCACTAGACGTTGGAGAGGGGTAGGGATGTTACCTACATTATTTCTGTGACCAGTGACAGGTGTGCCTTCCTGGCTCCACGACAAGTTGGAAAAGGATTAGGGTTTGACCGAAATTATTTCTGTGACCAGTTACAGAAGGGCCGAACACTTACTGGCCTCAAGCCTGTTGCACTTACTAAATTTCAATAGCGATTTTCTCTGAAACTATCTATTTGGGACGAAAAGTGTGAAGAATCAAAAATGTATATTTTGATTGGATCTACAACGTGTGTTAAAAAACTTTTCCGAGATTTTCTGTATTCACCGAGATAAATTCGAATAACCATGACTTTTATGGGTTTTCCATGGTTTTCACCATAAAAATCAAATTTGCGGATATGTTTACTATCATATTCGTAATCAGCGCGTCAAAATACATATTTTTACAGAGTTTCAAACCATTGGGAGTATGCGCTTTTCGAAGTACACCCCGCCGTTTTCCAGCTCCCTTGGGCTCACTGAAAATATTTTCTTTTTCAACCTATTTTCTTTGGATAAGTGTAAAAATAACTGCAATTTTTTACAAATTAAAATCAATGTTTACCCCTGGTCCAGTGCCTTTAAATGATAAGAAGTGTAAATTATTTTTTTGGTCGGGGAATCGGGGTTTGAAAATTTGAATGTGCTTTTTTCATTAATCTTAGAAATTTTCGGCCTTGAATGATTAAAAATGACCATGTCAAAGTTGAAATGTGTGCCAGTGATAGAAAACTACCCTTAAATTTTTTTAAACTGCCTTTAAGAACGATATTCTGCTTCTTTCACAGTTCTTCACATAATTTCATATAAGAAAAGTCTTAGGATGACTGATTTTGGGTGTTTTTGCGAAAAGTGCATAACTGTTTTATTAGGGTGTCAAAAATGAGGCAATTAGATCAGTCAATTCGACTCTAATCAAGGAGTCTTTTTTTATTCTTACATCAAATTTGAATAATCTTAATAAAAAAAAGTTTCTTTGTAAAAAAGAGATTTTTCCAATATGATAAATGACCAGAACTTTCTTAATTTTCAATGCAATATATTTATATTATAAGTCAATCGATTCGCCTGAAGTCAAGGAATCTTTTATGTCGTTGCATCTACTTTGAATTATGTTAATAGAAAAAGTTTAAATGTAAAAAACGATTTCTCAAATATTATAAATGATCGTAACTTCCTTAATCTTCAATAAAATGTATCAATATTGTAGGTTAATCGATTCGTTTCAAGTATAATTTTCTATTCTTTACAGAGGTTACTTATGTCCTTCTGAGGGTAGTTCCCTAGCTTGCATGAGGTGATATTACTTTTTAATAAGTCTTCCTAGAACTTTACTTATGGGAAATTATGTTAAAAACTGTAAAAGAAGCAAAATATCGTTCGAAGGAATAGCTTTTAAAAGTTTAAGGGTAGTTCTCTCTCACTCGCACACATTTTAACTTCAAAAAGGTCATTTGTAATCATTCAAGGCCGAAAATATCTGTAAGGTATGCTTTTACGTAAGTCATTTGTCATTTTTACACGAAAAAAAAAAAATTAAAACTTTGTAGCGTTTAAAGACATTGGGCCACGGGTTGATCATTTCTTTCTAATGTATAAAAAATTGTAAAATTATTCTTACACCAAGTAAAAGAAAATAGGTGGTTGAGACAAAATTTTTTTTTTGTCACCGTAATAAATACACAGTACAGACACACACACATACACACACACACATATATATATATATATATATATATATATATATATATATTTGTTTATTAATTTATTCCTTGTTATTTTCTCTTCTTGAAATTCAAAAAACAGGTTTTTGCTGATAATAAACCGACAATAAAAACCGAGCAACCATCTGCGTCTAAAGTGTCTAAAATGACAGAGCAGGAGTCATTGACTGAAGCAAGTGACCGAATAGCAGGTCAGTACTATTTTATTTATAGAAAATAATTTGTTTGTGTTAAATGCCCAATAGACTAATAGAGATAAGTGTCGAGCGCAGGTTGAAAAAAAAAACTAAGCGATTTGCGTCGACGCGACGGTTTATGACTTTATGTTAAGCGAAAAATCTTAAAACAGGGGATATAGGATCATAATTTTTAGTTTAAATACTAAAAACGTAAAGATTTTAGTGTCACAAGGACAATTTCGAAGTTGGAACTTGGAAAAACCGCTGTTCAGAAAAACACATTTCAAGTTTGTGAGTGGGATGCATATCTTTAATCAAATTTATAAAAATGTGAATCATATTGTTTGAAGACAAATATTTGAAGTCGGTGTATTTATTGACCCCTATTCAATTGTTTTTGATTTTTCTGTAGGAAAATATCTATAAATAGTTTGAGAACGACTGCTAATATCTCATAAATATATTAGCATTTTTTAGGCTTATTCTAATGCTCATTTAAAAATAAATATTCTACACAAATATTCTAAAATTATCCTTGTATGTATAGCTACATACCTATTCATATGGTTTGAAATGTTTAATTTTTGAATTTTTTTGACAAGGTTCCCGCACGTTTCTTATAAAAATTGGGCTAAATTGGCCCAATTTGATATAATTTCCTGTAATTCTATAAACGCAGAAACTTTTCTTTGTAAAATTTGATATTATAAATTTTGTTTTATAACAGTTCGATGGCAAGCTATAATATTGTGCAAAAATATTAATAATATATTCACAGAAGTAGATAGGCAGGGCTGTTTCTGAACCACGAAACCTACCTTACCGACTTCGAGAACATTCTGCAGCTGAAGTGATTCTTGTCCGTGCTAAGTTTCTAGAATATCTCGAAGCCGGTGAGGTAGGTTTCGTGTTCCAGAACCAGCCCTGCCTATCTGTTCACAGAAATAAAAAATAAAACCGTAATTGCATTAACTAGCAGTTGAAATAACATAAGTTGCAAAATAGTTTTAAAAAATTACCATTTTCAATAGGAATGGGCGGTGAAAGGAGAATGACTTGAATACTTTGCAATGAATGTGTTCATAAACTGAAGTAATGCTCTGGAAAAATTCCTATTCAAAATAGGAAATGTCGAGACATATGGGCCTGACGGTTCCGATGTTACCCGAGCGTCAGTGTGCATCACAGTTCTTTTGTCAGAGCCGGAGAGAAAAATGTTGGGGCCCGGTAGAAATAATAAAAAAATAACTATATAAAAACTGAAAATACATATTTTTCAAAGGGAGCATTCACATATGACATCACACATGACATCACACTGTATTCTAAGATCCCCACTGTACCTTTTGTCACGCTCTGTCACGTAATGACGAGACCCCCACCTGCAGTATTAGGGGAACATTGGGCAAAATGACGACAGGGGAAAGGGGACAAGGATTATATCTCCTCTGGTGTGTGACGCCATCTATTGGAAATTGTAGGAACTTTTTTTTTTGAGTCGTTCCCGAGATTTCTCATGTCAATTTGTTATTATTTTCCAAGCCAGTTATAATTTTGACTGATTTTCAACTACACATTGGTAATACAAATGTTTGTTTGATTAAAATCGCTTCAGCACCATTCCGTTGTGTACTTAATAGTCCTTCTTTTGCGTCGAGGCATTTTTGATTGCGAGTATTATGGCGATTTCTGGGAGTCATATTGGAAAAAGTACTTTGGGGGGCAGAATGGGCAGGGGCAAAACGGGGCACCGCGCGAGACGTAGTAGAGAGCACATTGTTTTCGATTTCTGCCGAATGTAGAAATCGCAGGTCGGGGCTTGTTTGTATTGTCACGATTTTTCGATCGAACAGTGGGTCCAATACAGTTCGTGCGACAACTGGGCTCATCAGTCTGCATCATGTCTGTATATTTTCTCATGCCTGATTTTGGTCATTTTTATATGAAAAATAGACAATAGAACTTGATACAAACATGTTCTTGTAACTGTACTACTTATTTGTTTAGTCTTTTTTAATTAATTTTGTTCATAATACATTTTATTTTTTATTTAACAAAGCGTCCCGTTTTTTCCTGTGTGACGGGCAAAACGGGACAAATAGTATATTGCGACCCCAGGCCAGAAAGTTGGATTTCCGGGCGTGTGCGATATGAAGGCAGAGGCGAAGCCGAGGCCTCATATCACGCACGCCAGGGCATCCAGTATTTCTGGCCGTGTGTCGTATACTATTTTTCTTCATCCCCAGCCGAAAGTACGTTTAATAATTAATGTTAATTAATAAAATGCATTTTCGGCTGCTAGCTCGGATGCTTTTTCTTTTGTGACCCGCATCAGCACGCGCTCCCGGCCACCTCGCGTAGCGCCGTTGCGCTGCTGCTCATGGCCCCCACAAAGGGGTTGCTGGCCTGGCTGCAGTCAGGGGGCCTGCGGCTCACCAGCTACTGTTTTTACAATATGAATCTTTAACCTAATAATTACTTTTAAGTGACTTCACCGAATTTGAACGGAGAAAGTTCAGAAATCCATTCACTATTTAAAATTTAAGTTTCCCGCCTTTGCATAGCAAAAGACATAGCACAATTTTGTAGCCAGGGGGCCCTTGTCGGGATGTGGGGGCCATGCTGCTGCTCTCGGTCAGCTGAGCGGCTGCATGGGATTCGGTCGCCCGCCCGATTTTTGCAAAGCCGAAGCGGATATCAAAATCACATATTTTATATTTTTTTTGTAATACTTCTTCCTCGTGCGCAAAACCTTCAGACAAGGAGTCGACCATTTTTGAGGTTTTGTGCCGTCTTTTTATGCACAAAAATCGCAATAACGTTCACCGATCAGTTTTGAGGTTGAACACACCGACGCTCTCTTTTTTCCATTCACCTGTCAAGATATAGTATATTTCGATACGAGAGGCCAAACGGGCGTTTTGGTCACTGCGATTCCGAGCCGAAGCCGAGCCTCGGGTTCACGCGGCTCCTTCACACGAGCAGTGACCAAATCGCCCGCGAGGACTCGAGTATCGAACACTATTTTTCTTTTAGAATACTATGCAAAACCCGAGATATGTAGACTTGAAGAAAAGTTGGGGGGGAGGGGGCTGGGGCAAAGCCCCAGCGGGGCCGAGGGGCGGAGTCCCCGCGGGGGTTCGGGGGCGGAGCCCCCCGCAAGACAAAAATATCTCCCAACTTATAAATATATTTATAAACCCAACCTCACCCAAAATGATGTTCGCATAGTAACCGTTTACGACGCTAGATGGCAACCGGTGAACAAAATGTTTTGGTAACCGTGGAGACCATTTTGCTAACCGGTGACAGCGTTTTGGTCATTGATGTTGGGGATTTTGCTCATTGCTTTCGCGCACAGTGCGGAATCGGCCATTTTCGATGTCTGTAAACGGTGGGTAAACGAGGGTTTTGCACGTATGTGTAAAGAAAAATATTTTTCAGGGGCTAGGTACACAATAACACAATACTGAGCGTTGCTACGTCAGGTTGCTACGACAGCGAGCCACAAAAATCTCGCAGCCAATCAGAGATCGCGTTAACTCTAGCAGGCCGCAAAAGTCACTGTTCCCGGACAAAAATGCGGCCGGGAAGACGTACTTTCGCCTAGGGGACGAAGAAAAAACTTTTTTTCAAATATCAATAAAAAAAGTAGAACATGGCATTTTTTCAATTAAAAATTTTTTTTTTTAGTACATTAGTTTAAGACATTTGTTGCGTTGAATGCGGGAAAAAAGTACTTTGGAATCAGAAAAAAAATCCTGAAGCAAAATCGTCCCTTTTTGCCTCATGCTCCCCTACGTCACGTTCTTTCGACCTTTTTTTTTATTATTTTTTAATAAAAATTGTTAGAGCATTTCAGAATCGTCTTACACAGTACCTTTTGATTGCGAACAATTTCGTGATACAAAGACCTTTCGGGGTTTGAAAGTAGGGAAAAAATGTTGCAGAAGGTCAATGTGTCAGGATAATGATTTGTATTACGAAATTTTTCCCAGTGGAAAGGTAGGGGAGCAACGGGTAATGCGGCGCAGCGAGAAATGCAACGCGGTCGATTTTACTAAAATCTAAGTATTATGAACGAGTGAGGCTAGGTTCAATATATGTATCTATGAATGCAATATTAAATAGTGGTAATATATATAATATACATAACTGACAAAAAGTATAAACGAAGGTAGAAAGGTTTTTGGCAGTGTAGGCGCCATTACCAAAAGGAAAAATATAAGAAATAAGGCTAAAATTGCAATATATAGTTCTGTACTTGCACTCACTGTGTTTTACGGTAGCGAGACCTGGACCTACCAAGAAAAAGATACGAGTAAAATAAAAGCAGTTGGGATGCAATTCCTGCGCAATGTATGCGGTAAAATACTAATGGACGAAGTCAGTAATGAAGGGATTCTCAAAGAATGCGGTGTAGAGGAAACACTGTTTGGCCAGAGTGAAACAAATTTGTTGAGATGTTTTGGGCTTGTTGAGAGAATGAAAGAAGATCGACTGACGACACAAGTATATTTAGGTAAAGTAAATGGTAGCGTATCCAGAGGCAGACCGAGGAAAGAATGGTGGGAATGTGTGATTAAGACTCTGAGTCAAAAAGATATAAAAAGCCATAGAAATGTGTGATGAATAGTGTCATCGAAATGAGAAACGCCTGGAACGAAATACCCTGGATACTAATGGGCTCGCGTGGAGAGCTTTATTGGGTGGATGCGATTAGAGTAAAGAGTACGGTTCTTAAGAATGAATTCTTGAGAACTCAAAGAGTTTGTGTATTTTTGTGTGATCGATGACACATGATGACTTTGTGACGCTCTTTGCCTGGGGTGATTGCTAGAGACATTGATCAGATACCTGAATCGTAGCAGTGTTGCGAAACGAACTCTTAAACTCCTTGATCCCTGACAGTATAACGAGGCTGGAACCGAGTCAGTCACGTTTACCCCACAAGGGATTTGGCTTAATGGTATAATAATAATAATAATAATAAAAACAACAGTTTTTTCAAACAATTTTTTCAACAGCGAAACAGCGCCTTGAACGGCGAGTAAAGTGGATTCAG
>CAKNYM010043884.1:7923-26946 GCA_932195095.1 Andricus curvator
ATGTTTATCAGGTCGTCAAATTAGAAGCTTCAACATGACACGTAAAAGAAAATTTAGAACAGTGAAACTTATTCATCACGAAGAACACAAGGACGCCAATATTATCAACGTTTTCAAAACCCGTAGAAATAATACTAAACAAAAATGTTGTGAGGTTGAATGTTCAAGAGATTTAACGGTGTTTATTGGGTCGCATTCATACATTAAACAGTGTTGATGAAGTCGGCGAGATAAAGAGATTTTGTTTAATGGGATTGATAGAGAGCAGTCTCTTGAGATGTTCACTACCTTTCGTTTTAGTTTTTAACCCTCTAGTAAATGCGGGGGTGGAAAAATACATATCATGGTGTTTATCAGGTCGTTAAGTTAGAAGCTTAAAAATGACACGTAAAGGAAAACGTAGAACAGTGAGACTTATTCAGCATGAAGAACACAAGGATGCCAATATTATCAACGTTTTCAAAAGCCTTTGAAATAATAATAAACAAACGTTTTGTAAGGTTGAATGTTTTAAGAGATTTAACGGTTTTTATCGTGTCGCGTTCGTACATTAAATGGTGTTTATGGGGTCAGCGAGATGAAGAGATTTTGCTTAAAGGGATTGATAGAGGACATTCTACTAAGACGTTAGCTAACTAATTTTTTTAGTTTTTAACCTTGTAGTGAATGCGTGGGAGGAAAAATACATATACCGGTGTTTATCAGGTCCTCAAATTAGGAGCTTCAAAATGACACGTAAAAGAAAATGTAGAACAGGAAAAATTATTCATCACGAAGAACACAAGGACGCCAATATTATCAACGTTTTCAAAAGCCGTAGAAATGATAATAAGCAAAGGTTTTTTAAGGCAAATTTAAAGATCGCTGCAAAGAAAGTGATGCAGTTCTTGAATGTCTACGTGAAGAAGAGAACTTCCGACCGTATTCTAATTTAAAAGCCGTTAGTTCTGAATTGATAATAGCTTATCGCAGTTCAGATTATTAGGCACAAAGTATCAGACTATTTTAAAAGTGGCGTAAATTAACGAGGAGTGAACTGATATTAGGATACCTTAAATGTGCCGTCACTGAATACGTTTCTAAAAAATTTGGCTAAGCAGACAATGAGCACCAGAAACCTGCCGCCGAGCAGGTGAAATTGAACGATTAATGAGTTTAAAGCACCATGTTCCGATCCGGTACGTGTTGGTTGTTTGAAAGCTTGTATGGTGATGATAAGCTGCAAAAAATAGGGTTAAAAAGATGCGCTTACATGTACAAACTAAATGCAATCATGACGTATGGTTGCTTATTTCATATTTGCAGAAGTATCGTCTTTCTAAAAAAAAACTCTCAAGCCCCTGTTCTCCTCACCACTACTCCTACTTTCCTCCTACTTTACTCCTACTCTGCTCCTGCTCTACTCCTACTCGACTCCTACTTGACTCCTACTCGACTCCTAGTCGACTCCTACTTGACTCCTACTCGACTGTTACTCGGCTCCTACTCTACTCCGAGTAGAGTAGAGTAGAAGTAAAAGTATAAGTAGTAGACGTAGAAGTAAAAGTAGAAGTAGTTTTTTTTTTTTTTTTTTTTTTTTTTTTTTAGGGAGTAAAAACGGAAAATGCTCATGCACCAGCCACATTCGAACCTTAGGGACCGCGAGCCCAGTACATAAATCTCACGCATATATATTTAAAATACAATGCATACACGTAAGATGCATACATGTTCGCGCAGACCACAAGGAACGAAAGTGAGTGTGGGACTTACAGAAACGGCACCTACCCACTAAACCTTAACTCCTTTTCCTGCCAACCCATGATCCCGGAATCCGCTTTCGGATTACTTCGGGAGCATGGGAGTAAGGCCAACTCACCGTACTTCGGTGTCACCATTATTGCCAGCTTGGGCTTCTGCATGCAGAAGGGCCTTCGACCCTGTAGAGTAATCTCTTGTCCTATAGACAAAAAGAAAACAATGAGCAAACAAACATCCTCTTATGCAGCTCGAGGCTCTTCTCTCTTCTTGGCGCGGATAACTGTTTCGCAGTATCTTGCGAGGATGTTCCAATTTTGTTCGGAGCAAAGCATCAGAGCAACAACGTTTTCCGGCGTGATGTTTTCACCCAGATCCTCTTGGGCCGTTTCCCTGATCTCAGCCCCTCTATCGCATCTAAAAAAGGTGTGTTTAGCATCATCATTTACATCCCCTGTGCAATACATACATGCTGGTGTGTCCTTTTTCTTCATGCTATACAACTATTTGTAAAACATCCCGTGCCCACTTAGGAACTGGGTAAGGTAGAAGGTTACCTCACCGTGACCTCGTTTGATCCACGCTGCTACATCCTGTATAAGAGGCTTGGTCCACTTTCCTTTTTTCTCAGCTATCCAGCGCTGTTTCCACTTTGTGAGGGTATGCTCTTTTTCTTCCTCTTTTGTTGCATCAGAGTGATCTTCCACTCTTCTTCGTTCTTAGACCCTCTTCCGTTCTGTGGCTAGGAGGTCTATGGATGGGATTGATGCGATAACAAAGATTGCCGCTTCCGAGACAGTGCTATACGCACATGAAACCCGTAAGGCACCTCTTCTTTGTACCGCTGCCATCTTCTTCCGGTACGATTCAATGGATAGTGCGTATGCCCATACTTCCCATCCGTAAAGCAAGATAGAGTGGATGACACCCATCATTGTTCGCCTTTTACAGCTCTTCGGGCCAGCTATGTTGGGCAGCAATGGAGAAAGTGCCCCCATCGTGTTGTCTGCCTTCTCTGAAGCAGTCTTAATCTGTTCCCAAAACCTCAACTTTCTGTCTATTTTGATGCCAAGTTTCTTACATCCATCCAGTTTCTTACCTTAGTCGCAACAAGAGCAACCCTGTTTTTGACCTGTTCTTCAGTTTTAGCTACTATAGCTGCAGCTAAGTCGTCAGCGAAGCCTTCTAACGTTGTGTGATCCGGCAGATCCATGGTAAGGACCTCGTCATAGACCACATTCCACAGATCCGGGCCTAAGTCAGATCCCTGTGCAACACCAGCAGTGATTTTCTTGCGCCTGACACCTTCAGTAGTGAGGTAGTGTAATTCCCTGTTGCACAGGTAATCGTCCACTACTCTCCTGAGGTACACAGGAGCTTTGAAACGTTTCTCCAAGGCCTCCATGATGTCAGTCCATCTTACCGTGTTGAATGCGTTTTTAATGTCAAACGTTAATAAGACGCACGCGTTCTTTTGCCGGTTGTTGCCTTCCCAGGCTTCATGCACTTTCTCAACGACCTCGCTGATTGCACCTATGGTGGATTTGCCTTTCATAAAGCCATGTTGGTTTTTGGCGAATGCACCAGCTGCATCCACTGCTACTCTAAGTCTGGCTCTTAGCAACTTTTCGTAGACTTTCCCCGCAGTATCCAACATAAATAGCGGACGAAATGACGCTGGTGTTACGGGCGGTCCCCTGCCCTTGTCTAGAAGAACAAGACGTTGTACCTTCCACACAGTGGGGAAGATTCCCGCCCGCAAGCAGGCATTGTACATGTCTAGCACCATATTTGGATGTCCTTTTTGTTATTGCTACAATAACCTCTGGTGGTATACCATCGGGTCCAGGTGCGGTCCTATTTTTCAGTCCGTTAGCAGCCTCATGGAGCTCCTTAATAGTAAAAGGTGGGGCCTCTTCAGAAATATATTCCTTGCTTTCTCTTTCCGGATGAGTTGGGAAGAGTGCGTTGACTATCTCCTTCATTATCTGTGGGTCTTTAGGTCCTACCGGTGCTCGGTTTCCCAATCGACCAGAGATTATTTGCTAGCCTTTCCCCCAAGTATACTCGTTAACAGCATCACACAGGATTTTCCAGCAGCGCAGTTTGCTCTTACGAATAGCAACGTTTAGTTTTTTCTTCGCTGTCTTGTACTCCGTGTTTTCCAGCTGGTCGGCTGCTCTACGTCTAGCTCTGAGCGATCTTCGCCTTAAACGTAGGCATTACCTTCTTAGTATGGCAATCTCCTCTGTCCACCAGTACGTGGGCGCTCTTTTCTGGTTACCTGCTTTTCTGGACATCGATGCATCGCAGGCTTTAGTTATAAGTCGCATCGTTTTTTCTACCACTTTCCTGGCCTTCCTACTCATCGTCGCCCTTGTGTCTATCTCTGAGTCATCATAATCACGCAGCACATCTTCCTGGTTCAATGTATACAGCAGCTTCTCCACATCAAGCTTGTTAGCGTTCCAGCCCTTCTGGATCCTCTGTTTTCCGCTTGTTTTCTGCAGTTGATTCCTATTCACCACCTTAAAGCCGATGTGTTAGTGATCACTGCCGGTGTACTCCTCCGTAACGTGCCAGCCTTGGATCCTGGGCATTATTCCAGGAGTCGTGAAGGTAATATCAGGTATCGTGCCTCTGTTACCACTCCTCCTGAAGGTTGGTACACTGCCCGTGTTAAGAATTGTCAGGTCGAGTCCAGCTATTATGTCTGCGACTACATTACTATGTGTGTCCGACCAGTTCATGCCCCATTGATGAATTTGACATTAAAGTCCCCAACAACGATTATCTCTCCTTCAGTACTCCTTATTGTGTCCTCTAGAGCATCCAGGTTACGATGGAAAATACCAATTTCTGTATTCGGGGAGAAGTAGCAACTGAAGTAAGTTGCATCCGGGCTTTTCACCCACACAAATCCTGCGCCCCTTCCCCAGTCCGTCACCGGACATTCCATAGTATTCCTCACCCAAATCGCCGCTGTTCCTGTTTGGTTTGTATACCATCCGGGCGTCTGCAGGTTTGTATACTGCTCACAGACCAGCAGCAGATCAGCCTTCAACTCATTTGCTCGGGGTCTGAGCAAATCTTGGGCTAGTCTGCTGCGCTGAATGTTTCCTTGAACTACTACCGCCATCGTGAGTTTCTGTTCTTCTTAGCTCCCAGAAACACCGCACAAGTTTATGACCCTATTATGTGGTCAAAGTTCTGGTCCTGATTTGCCTCTGCACATAGGTAGCATTTCCGTCTGGCTGTGCAATCGTTTGTTTTGTGATTTTTATCACCGCACTTCCAGCACGAACCTAATCTGTCAGTGACCTGGCATTCCGCCGCTATATGGCCATAACCGTGGCATCGGAAGCAACTTTGGAGCATCTCCCTTCTTCTGATTCGGCAACTCACCCAGCCTATCTTTATGTGGCTCACCTCATCCAGCTTTTTGGCAACGGTCTCTTCCAGTTCGGCAAATGCCATAACATTACCCCAACTATTCGGCCGCGATAGGTTAATCTTGAGGTTTTCACCCATTTTTGTTCCAACTAAAGTCTCTAGTGCTTCTCTGACTTCTTCCTTTTCTGTTGTAGCATCCAAATCCCTCGGAGGGGCTAATAAGTATGGCTTCAGAGCGAGTGCGTCTCTTTTTTCGGGTTCTCTTGACTTCATCCATCTGGTTTGTGTGGCTTTCTTCAGAAATCCCAGGTTCCTTCTAACACCTTATTTTGTTTTTTCCAACATTTTCCTGCACTATTATCCAGGGCTTCGCCGTTTCAGCCTGTAATTTCTTTCTAGGTTAAGCAAAAGGGCTGTTTGTGGGGCTGGGTGTATTATCCACCCTTTTACGCTTCTCTCGTTGATCAGCCAACGTATTGGGATTGCTTTTCTGATTCTCCGTGCTCTTTTTGTAACTTTGCGAACGCCCCATTTTGATGCCCTTGATTCTAACTCGGATGGCTTCCATGTTCTTGATGATGTCTATCGCATTCTCCACGTTGTCTTTGATTACCTTCTGGGTATTAAAGACCTTCTTGCAATGCGAATACGCGAGTCTAATTAGCATCCTGCAAATTTTTGAAGAAACTTTCTTCCAAGTTTTCCAAGTCTTCCAAGTTTGTTACTTGAGAGGATTGTTCCTCAATACTTGACCTCGGGTTAGTAGAGATCTCTGTATTGTGCACTATGCCCGTGTCCATGACACTTTCAGTTTCATTGACTTATTTACTTGATTTTTCTAGTTGTAGTTGTGGTTGTGTAGTATCCATATATGTTTATCCAGCGCTTCGTGCGTGGAGTGCGGGCCGAAAAAACATTAGAAGTAAAAGTAGAATTAGGATTGAAAGTAGCATTAAGAGTAAGGATAAAGTTAGAATAGGATAAAGTAGGAGTAGGGCAGAGTAGAAGAATAGTAGGGTAGAGTAGGAGTATGGTAGGAATTGGGTAGGAGTAGCGTAGGACTATGGTAGGATAGGAGTATGGTGGGATAGGAGTAGGGTAAGCGTTGGTTTGGAGCAGGAGAAGGGCTAGGTAGAGTACGAGTAGTGTAGAGGTAGGAGTAGGGTAGAGTAGTATGGTAGAATAGGAATAGCGTAGTGTAGAGTAGGAGTAGGGTAGAGTAGGAGTGGGGTAGGGCAAGAGTTGTGTAGGAGAAGAGTAGGATAGAGTAAGAGCGGAGTAGGATGGAGTAAGGTAGGATAGAGTAGAAGTAAAGTAGGGTAGTGTAGGTGTACAGTAGGACTAGGGTAGAAGTAGAGTAGGAGTTGTGTAGAGGTGGGGCAGGAGTAGTTTAGGATAGGAGTTAGGTAAGATTAAGGTAGGAGTAGGAGTAGTGTATGATAGAGTGGAAGCAGGGAAATGTAGAGCAGGAATATGGTAGGAGTGGAGTACGAGTATTATAGGACAGGAGGAGGGTAAGAGTTGGGTAGGAGTAGGAGTAGAGTAGGAAAGAGTACGGTAGGAGTAGAGTAGGAGTAGGGTAAGGTAGAGTAGGAGTAGAGTAGGTGTAGGGTAGAGTCGGGTAGGAGTTGGGTAGGAAGAGATTAGGAGTAGGGCAGAAGTAGAGTACGAGTAAGGTAGGAGTGGGGCAGGAGCAGAGTAGAAGTAGAGCAGGAGTAGAATAGGAATAGTGAAGAGGTGGGGGGGCGAGAAGAGTTGCATATTGAGAGTGACGATACTTCTGCAAATATAAAACGGGCAACCATATGTTATCATTACATTTAGTTTACGCAGAGACGCGCATTTTTTTTTTTTTAAGCAAATAGTCTTAGCGAAGATTTCCGAAAATAGAGTTGATCCACAGCGTGTCGTATCTCTTTTCACCAATACATAAAGATACGAGATATTAGATAAGCGGCATGTAGATAAGCTAGAGTTCGTTTTTGAACATCTTTGTTAAGACTCCTCACTCTACTATACATATTCTAAATTGATTTTCATACGACCCTGTACAAGCTTTCACATAGCCAGCACGCAGCGGATCACTCGCCGCAACAAAATTTCTTACATAGTAAAACAAGTCATTAACGGGAAGCGGACTCGATCAAGTCCGTAACTGGCATTGAATCACCTGGGAAAGGTGAAGCACTGAACTACTGCACGCGCTGTAGTGGAACGGGCGGGTAAAAGCGATTAGAAATGTTATAACTTACAAATCCAACTTCAATCTATGCAGTTGCCCCTAATACTCGTCTCTTCCCCGTCTCGCAATGCATGAAGGGCGCTCAAATTCGCAGATGATTCGAAGCCAATATCATACCCATCCAAATTGCTCGCTAGTAATTTATAAGTAAGTTTAAGCAAAATTCTACCCAGGCAACCCGTTTGTGTGTCATATTTGAACTTGATGTGTATATGAATGCCAAATTACATTCACCTGCAGATCTTTGTGATGCAACAGATATATTTCCAATTGTCAGCTGCGTATCGTCTATGTACAAAAATTTAATTTCTTTGTGTGTCGCTTCTTCTCCTGCGTCGACTGGATCAGGCTCACCTTGAGCTGCTTCTAACAGACCTGCTACGGTTGGAAAATCGATCGCTAGTAGCGCCTGCTGATAATAATTCTCGTGCACTTTGTCGCTATGCGACATAAGTTTTTGAAGGCGAATTACTCAATAAAAATAATAATAAACGAAGGTTTTGTGAGGTTGAATGTTTAAGAGATTTAACGGTGTTTATTGGGTCGCATTCATGCATGAAACGGTGTTTATCGGGTCGGCGAGAAAATGAGATTTTGTTTACTGGGACTAATAGAGGACAGTCTCCTGAGATGTTTACTACCTTTTTTTGTTTTTAACCTTTTAGTAAATGCGTGGGAGGAAAAATACATAAACCGGTGTTTATCACGTCGTCAAATTAAAAGCATTAAAATGACATGTAAAAGAAAATGTTGAACAGGTTAACTTATTTAGGATGAAGAACACAATAACTCCAATCCAATTAACGTTTTCAAAGTCGAAAAAATAATAATAAGCGAAGGTTTTGTGAGGTTGAATGTTTAAGAGATTTAACGGTGTTTATTGGGTCGCATTCATACATAAAACGGTGTTTATCGGGCGGCGAGAAAATGAGATTTTGTTTAATGGGACTAAAGAGGACAGTCCCCTGAGATGTTTAGTACCTTTTTTTTTGTTTTAACCTTTTAGTGAATGCGTGGGAGGAAACATACGTAAAACGGTGTTTATCAGGTCTTCAAATTAAAAGCATCAAAATGAAATGTAAAAGAAAATGTTGAAGAGTGAAACTTATTTAGGATGAAGAACACAAGAACGTCAATCTAATTAACGTTTTCAAAAGTCGAGAAAATAATAATAAACAAAGGTTTTTTGAGGTTGAATGTTTAAGAGATTTAATGGTGTTTATTGGGTCGCATTCATACATGAAGAGATTTTTTTTGATGAAATTGATAGAGAACAGTCTCTTGAGATGTTCGCTACCTTTTGTTTTAGTTTTTAACCTTCTTGTAAATGCGTGGGAGGCAAAATACATATAACGGTGTTTATCAGGTCGTCAAGTTAGAAGCTTAAAAATGACACGTAAAAGAGAATGTAGAACAGTAAGACTTATTGATCACCACGAACAAAAGGACGCCAATATTATCAACGTTTTCAAAAGCCGTATGAATAATAATAATAATAAACAAGGGTTTTGTAAGTTTGAATGTGGGAAGGATTTAACGGTGTTTATCGTGTCGCGTTCGTACATTAAACGGTTTTGTTATGGGGTCGGCGAGATAAAGAGATTTTGTTTAATGGGATTGATAGAGAACAGTCTCTTGAGATGTTGGCTACCTTTTCTTTTAGTTTTTAATCTTCTAGTAAATGCGTGGGAGGAAAGATACATATAACGGTGTTTATCAGGTCGTCGAGTTAGAAGGTTAAAAATGACACGTGAAAGAAAATGTAAAACCGTAAAACTTATTTAGCATGGAGAACACAAGGACGCCAATATTATCAACGTTTTCAAAAGCCGCAGAAATAATAATGAGCAAAGACTTTGTAAGGTTGAATGCTTTAAGATTTAACGGTGTTTATCAGGTCGTCAAGTTAGAAGCTTCAAAATGACACGTAAAAGAAAATGTAGAACAGTAAAACTTATTTAGCATGAAGAAGACAACGACGCCAATCTTATCAACGTTTTCAAGAGCCGCAGAAATAATAATGAACAAAGGTTTTGTAAGGTTGAATGTTTAATAGATTTACCGGTATTTATCGGGTCGCGTGCGTACATTAAACGGTGTCTATGGTGTCGGCGAGATAAGGAGATTTTGTTTAATTGAATTGATAGAGAGGAGTCTCTTGAGATGTTCGCTACCTTTCGTTTTAGTTTTTAACCTTCCAGTAAATTCGTGGGAGGAAAAATACATATAACGGTGTTTATCAGGTCGTCAAGTTAGAAGCTTAAAAATGACACGTAAAAGAAAATGTAGAACAGTAAAACTTATTCATCACGAAGAAAACAAGGACGCCAATATTATCAACGTTTTCAAAAGCCGTAGAAATGATAATAAGCAAAGGTTTTGTAAGGCAAATTTTAAGATCGCTGCAAAGAAAGTGATGCAGTTCTTGAATGTCTACGTGAAGAGGAGAACTTAAATGTGACGTCACTGAATACGTTTCTGAAAAATTTGGCTAAGCAGACAATGAGCTATGATATTCAAAAGAACGACAAGGAGCTAAGATCTAGAGGAGAAGATCTTCTAACATCATTTAGCACTGATCTTTTGCATCTTTTTTCATAAGTAGTTAAAAAAACTAATGTGCAGAATGCACAAGAAACCTGCCGCCGAGCAGGTGAAATTGAACGATTAATGAGTTTAAAGCACCATCTTCCGATCCGGTACGTGTTGGTTGTTTGAAAGCTTGTATGGTGATGATAAGATGCAAAAAAATAGGGTTAAAAAGATGCGCTTACATGTTCGAACTAAATGCAATCATGACGTATGGTTGCTTATTTCATATTTTCAGAAGTATCGTCTTTCTAAAAACAAAACTCTCAAGCCCCTGCTCTCCTCACCACTACTCCTACTTTCCTCCTACTTTACTCCTACTCTGCTCTTGCTCTAGTCCTACTCGACTCCTACTCGACTCCTACTCGACTCCTAGTCGACTCCTACTCGACTGCTACTCGACTCCTACTCTACTCCGAGTAGAGTAGAGTAGAAGTAAAAGTAGAAGTAGTAGACGTAAAAGTAAAAGTAGAAGTAGTAGGAGTTTTTTTTTTAGGGAGGAAAAACGGAAAATGCTCATGCACCAGCCACATTCGAACAGTACATACATCTCACGCATATATATTTAAAATACACACACGTAAGATACACACATGTTCGCGCAATCCACAAGGAACGAAAGTGATTGTGGAACTTACCGAAACGGCACCTACCCAATAAACCTTCACTCCTTTTCCCGCCAAACCATGATCCCGGAATCCGCTTTCGCATTACTTCAGGAACATGGGGGTAAGGCCAACTCACCGAACTTCGGTGCCACCATTATTGCCAGCTTGGGCTTCTGCATGCAGTTTGTTCTCACCCTACAGGGTTACGCGTCGTCCTCGGCAGAAGGGACAGATGTCTCATCTCGGGCTCGCCGGCCTTCGACCTTGTAGAGTAATCTCTTGTCCTACAGACAAAAAGAAAACAATGAACAAACAAACATCCTCTTACGCAGCTCGAGGCTCTTCTCTCTTCTTGGCGCAGATAACTGTTTCGCAGTATCTTGCGACGATGTTCCAATTTTGTTCTGAGCAAAGTATCAGAGCAACAACGTTTTCCGGCGTGATGTTTTCACCCAGCTCCTCTTGGGCCGCTTCCCTGATCTCAGCCCCTCTATCGCATCTAAAAAAGGTGTGTTCAGCATCATCATTTACATCCCCTGTGCAATACATACATGCTGGTGTGTCCTTTTTCTTCATGCTATACAACTATTTGTAAAATATCCCGTGCCCACTTATCAGCAGTTGATTTTACTACAAATTATTTAATTCTGGAAAATAAAGAGCTACCATTACATGATGACGGAGAATACATCTCACAACATTCAAGTTTAGTTTGTCAAATTAAAACAGAAGAAAATAATCAAGACATTTGGATAGAAAATCAAGAAGGAATATCGGATGGTATTTACACAAATTACCTGAGAAACATAGAGAATTTTTTTTAGAATAAACACAAAAACTATTGGATAAAAGAATAATAAGACATTCACAATCAACGTTTAACTCACCATTATGAGGTAGTTCCTAAAAAAGGTAACAAATTAAGATTGGTAGTAGATTACAGACAAATCAATAAAGACACCGACCAAGACGCGTACCCTCTCCCAGTGATAGATAATATACTAAATCATCTGGGTCGGGCTAAATTTTTCTCCGCATTCGATATGAGTGCCAGCTTCCATCAGATCCCGATGGAGGAAAGGTCTAAAAAATATACAGCTTTTTCTACTTCACAAGGACACTTTGAATATAATAGGATGCGCTTTGGATTGAAGAACGCCCCAGCTATATTCCAACGTATGAAGGATAATGCGTTTAGAGGACTTGTAGGTGAGAAATGCTTTATCTACATTGATGATATTGTAGTATTTGGTGAAACAATACAAGAACACAACAAAAACTTGATCCAGGTTTTTTAAAGAATTAAAAAATTAGGATTGCGATTGGAGCCGTCTAAGTGCGAATATCTCAGACCGGGATTAGAATATTTAGGTCATTTAATAACAAAAAATGAAGTTAAACGTAACCCAGCAAAAACAGAAGCTGTAAAAAACTTTAAAATTCCAACTACAGTCAAAACAATACAAGCGTTTTTAGGACTCGCTGGATATTATAGGAAGTTTATAAAAAACGTTTCCACCATAGCTAAACCTTTGACCAACTTAATACGAAAGGAAGTAATATTCGATTGGACACCTAGATGCCAAGAAAGCTTTGAAAAATTAAAAGAACTTTTATGCAATGCACCAGTATTACGATTCCCAAATATTAAAGAAGAATTTACACTTACAACAGACGCCTCAAATCAAGGATTAGGAGCTGTATTATCGCAGGAAGGACATCCATGTTTATTTATTTGAAGAACATTAAATAAAGCAGAAGAGAATTATAGAACAACTGAGAAAGAATTATTAGCGTTTGTTTGGGCTTTAAAAGATTACGTCAATATCTATTAGGAACCAAGTTTAAAATAAAAAACCGATCATAAAGCTTTAGTCTGGTTATATAATGTAAAAGAATCTAGTTCAAGATTACTTCGATGGAGATTAAGACTCGAAGAATATAAGCACGAGATAGTGTACGTAAAAGGAAAAGAAAACAAAGCAGCTGATTGCCTTTCAAGACTGTTCTCACTTCAAGATCAAGAAACAGTTAATGATTCAGATACTACGGTACCATTAGACAGTAGTGATTCTGATACTGAAAGTAATAGTGAAGAACCTGTATTGAAAAACCTGTCATTACCGAACAAAGAATATTAAGAGATAAGGAAAAGGTAAAAATTAAGGAACCATTAGAACAAGAAGAAGAAGAAGAAGAAGAAGCAGAAGAAGAGGAAGAAGAAGAAAATAACCAACTATATAAAGGATTTTTAGAATGGAAAGAAAACCCAGTAACGAACAATAGAGTTAAAATTAAACCAAACGCATGCCCGAGTATAATGAGGAAAATTGGATACGTTATTTAGGATTATTGATAACAGAATTTAGGGATAGAGGATTGACAATAGTAAGATTGATTTTTGGTGATCCAACCTTTACACCATTAGAAAAAGAAACTCTTTTGGAAATATTACAATACTTATCTAATTATTACCCCGAAATAAGATTCCATATATGTTTTAATAAAACCAGAGAATTAACTAAAGAAGAAAGGAAAACCATCATTAAAGAAGCTCACGCTAACCACCTTGGAGAGAAAAATACAATTCAATTGGCAAGAGAAATTGGTGAATGGAAGAATATGGATGAAGAAATTAAGAAATACGTAAAAGCATGTCCTATTTGCCAATTGTAAAAGACAACAAGAGTCACTAATCAAGCACAATCAATCATTCCAGACACACCTAATAACCCTAACGAGAAAATCGCGTTAGATGTTTTTGGTCCTCTGCCAGAAACAAAACTAGGTAACAAATACATTTTAAGTATTCAAGACAGATTAACAAGGTATACAGTTCTAATACCTATGAAAAACGAAACCGCAGAAACTGTAATCGAAAGTATGATTGATCACTATATATATACATTCGGAGCCCCTAAAACAATACTCACTGATCAAGGAACAAATTTCCTATCGGAATTAATGCAACAATTTCAAAATGCATTAAATGTCAAACATATAAAAACAACATCTTTCCATCCACAAGCAAATGGTAACATAGAAAGAATGCATTTAACTTTAAAAAACCTCATTAAAACATCAATGGAAGATAATGGTAAACAATGGGATGAAAATGTGAAATTCATTACATTTGCAATTAATACAATGAAAAATGCAAGTACAGGCTTCTCACCTTTTGAGATGAAATTCGGAAGAGATCCTAATATCCCATCAGCGATACCAAGATCACCAACGCTTACTTATGCTGATTCAATAAAAAAAATGGAAAATCAAACATGACAACGTGATTAGAAAAGCTAAAGAAAGAATTGAAATTGAACAAGAGAAAGCTAAGAAACGTTTGGATGAAAACATAGTTAAAAGCCACCCAGTTTACAAAATAGGAGATCAGGTCAAATGGAAAAATAATACAAAAAAAAAATAAATTGGATCCAAGTTGGAAAGGTCCAGGAATGGTTACAGAAATTACAAAGAATAATAATTTAAAAATTAAATTTGAAGGCAAAACTCTTCAACTTCATATTGATCAAGTAATGCCATTTTATGTTCCAGGAAAATAATGATTCTGGTACTATGGATGTTAATGATGACGACACAAGCAAACTATAATCTTCAAGAAATTTCTGGAAACTTTTACATGGAGGAAATTAGCAAAGCATATTTGTACCACGAAGAATGGAAACTAATTATAGGAATAAATTTAACTACAACCGAAAATAGTTTTCAAGGTTTACAACAAACAATTAATTTAATAGAACAGACATGCGAAAATGAATGTATAGCGAGGAACGAAATAGGATTAATAAAACATAGAATTAACAAATTAGTAATCAAAACTACAATCTTGCACCATTTACTAGGAAAACAAAGACATAAAAGAGGACTAGTTAATTTTATAGGTGATATCTCGAAAACCTTATTTGAAACCTTAACCGAATCAGATTTAAACCAAATAAACTCAGAATTTGACAAATTATATACTAACAATGGGAAAATAGCTTCTGTATTAAATAATCAAACAAAAATTCTCAAAATAGTATTAGATACAGACCACGAAGTAAAGGATAAAATTGTATTGGAATCTCAAAAAATTGAAAAGCTGAATTCAAATACTAAAGATAATTTCATTAATATGAAACTAATTTCAATAACTATCCTAATTGATGAAATGAACGAAAATATTAATATAGGAATACATGCTATCAATAATGGTAGATATGGAATTGTACATCCACAAATTTAAACTCCTGAAATTTTGAAAACCACTTTAGAAGAATTTGAAATGCAACATCGAACAAAATACCATTTTGAGGAAGACTACCAGAAAATTCCCGATATTAGTTCAATCTCAATAGCGGTAGTAAATAGATTATTAAGTTACGTTATTAATATCCCAATTATTGAAAACAAGGAAGGATCTGTAAAAAGAATAATTCCAATCCCAACCAAAATTGGAAAAATATTCCTTTCCTTAATTCCTGACTATGATTTGATAATTGACTTTGAAGACAGTTACGTACCGACTGATAAAGAGACAATTAAAAAATGTAAACAAATAAATAGACATTTGCTATGTAAAAGAAATCAGCCTAATCTAAAAGTTTATGAAATAAATACCTCTGAAGCAAGTTTACTGAGAAGATATGCAGGAACAACATGTCCACGATCCCCTTATTTACTTCATAAAGAAACTTACATACCGGTGATAGGAGGATATATTATAATTCCGACAACCGACGTAAACCTAGATCTAGTATGTGGCGAAAAAATTGAACCTATTCTAATCAAAGTTGCCACATTAATTACCGGCGAAAATTGTGAAATATATAACAACCATGATAAACTTCATTTATCAAAAAACTTAAATATGGCTAAAACTATTATTGTCAACGAAACTTACGATATGCAACATAATTTTGGAAACTTTGATAACTTAGATAAGAGATTAATTCAAATGCCCAAGCAAATTGATATAGATGTACTTAGAAAAGCACAACTTAGTCTAAACGATTTAAAAAATATACTCAATAATATGGCCACTCATAAAAAACCAAAAAGCTGGACTGAAACTACTTCGGAATGGTTACAGCGTTTAGGCTATACAGCAATAGTATCGATAACTCTGTACGCGCTTTTTAAGTGTGGAGTGCTAAGATATATAACTAAATTTATACCTAAGAAAATTATCCTTTTTTGTATAAAAAATAAAGTAGAAAATCAACCTAATGTCGTAACTTATACAACAGATGTAGAAGCAGTACAACCACGAACGTCTCTATTACGACAAGTAAATGCGAAAAAGATTCATTTGTAAAATTGAAGAATTTCGAGGACGAAATAATGTCTGAAGAGGGGGGTGTTATGTACCCTGCCCAAAAGTACCTATATACATATGAGCTAATCAATACAATGTGTCTTTTTTGTTAACACCCACAAATTGTCTATTATAATTAATTGAACATTTTTAAATTTGACTACATTCAAACTAAACTATTTAGGATTTAAATAAAACTTTAAAGGTGAAATCTTTTTTCGCTGAATCTATACCTATTAAATATTTTCGAAATTAACTAATGAAGTACGATGATCTGTCTGACCACAATTCAGATTCTTTAGTTTGAATTTTAATAACGATTGGTATTATGTTAGACATATTATAACAATTATTGTTCGATTAGACTAATATTCAAACAACAAATATGATATTTACAAGTGATCTTAATGACATTTTTTGATTGAACAAAAATTCAATAAGTTCTACAATCTAAAAAATTTGAAAACACTACCCAAAACCAGCTTTTGACAGTTCTGCAAATTTAAGCGTAGTTTTTAGTAGATGTTATATATTTTTTCTTTAAATATATATTCCATATAATGTTTAATTAATGTAAAAATTTATGAAAATTTAAACAAACCTCTTTCTCTTCCTTTTGCTTAAATGAAGAAACCTAAGTTTTTCTTTGCGACCAAAATAAAATCAAAAAATGGTCTTTTTTATTTAAAAATATAAAAATCTACTTTATTTTACTTCGTACTTAAAATTAAACAAAAAAATATACTGTTTTTATTGCTTAGACAATTTCAAATAATAATCGTTTGCAATTCAACAATTTTGATTTTGTATAATTAGACAATTTCTAGACGTTTTAAATTCAACAATTTCTGAATAATCAATTGTACATATAAATTTTGAGAACATAAAAAGATTTTAATTGAAAATTTAAACAAATTATATTTAAAATTTAGCAAAATGTGACTTACAATATTTATGGAAACAGTTAACGATCTCCAGATACGTAAAAAATATTGGCATCCATGAAAATATTAAAATGAATAAAGTAAGAGTTTTTTCAAGCATATCTTACTAACTAGAATAAATCATTTCTTAAATTATTTAACTCGTATCAAAAATTTTTAGAACTTTCAATATTTAAAAATGTAATAATATCGATTTTTCAATTTTATGTTTTTAGATTAGAAAACAAAAATTTCGAGGGATATGAAGGACATAACAAAATCTTTAAGGATTTTAACGATTCTAAGGAACTTTGTTCTTATCGATTTTTAAATACTTTCTGTTTTGAATATTTAAAAAAATGCAGACACGTGAACGCGCACATCGCGCGCGTGAATTTTATTTTAACGTGGTTTCTTTTAGATAAGTTTAATGAATAATTTTCAATTAATTTATATCCAAAGAATTTCAAATGATTTCTACTTATTTTAATGGATTTTTACGATTTCAAGGGATTTTAACGAATTTCTGGAGAACTTTAAGGAATAAATTAAATTTTATTTGAAGGGGTATCTACGGATTTTAACAGTTTAAAGGGATATAAAGGAATTCGACAAATTTGAAGGATGATAAAGATTTTTAATTATTTAAAAAGATTCCAAAGCATTCCAAGAGATTTCGTTTACAAAAATTTGTAGAAGTCCTAATATTTTAGGCGCACAAACTTTACCTATTTTTAATTTGAGTTTGAGAACATTGAAGAGTGTTGCTTCCAGTTTAAATTGGAAATATGCATTATAGTAAGGATGAAATAATAAGTCTTAGATAGAAATATTTATTTATATTTATAAGTATTACGCTTTAATTATTAATGAAGGAATTTTTAGGAGAGAGAACATTTTCCATCATGAAAACGATTTAAAATATATAAAAATAGTTTATTTAACGAATTTTATGTTTCTTTGGGCTTTTTTATATCGCCGTGAATGGATTTTCAACGAACTGAGTATATTTAATTAAAAAATTTTTATAATGACAGAAAACATACAAAATTCATTTAAAATTGTTTAAAAACTATACAGTTTGTTATAAGAAGATTGTTTTTTCTTTTCTAAATGCAAAAATAAATGTTTATTCTTTCTCCTATTTTTCCCCTTTTCGGTGAAAAAATTACCCTATTTCCCCTTTTTTGTGCTGTTTTTGCGCTGTGATCTCTGGGTTTATAGAATTGAGAAAAATAGTTACATTGAGAAATGTAAGAAAATTTGAAAGAGAATCTGTTATTTTTTGAAAAAAAAAACGAATATAATATCGTACAAAGGACGTAAAATTCGTCTGTTATATATTTGATCAAATAGAACATTTTTTCCTAGTATAATACCACCCAATAAGACTATACTTTGGTCAAGTTTGATTTCGATCGATTTTCCGAGGGGGGTGCACATGAAAAATAATGTCCCATACACAAATACCTTAGTGTAAAATAGCTGGTAGCACAATGTTTCATTGCCGGTTTTGTAAATACACCACATTAGTTCTGTCAAACCACTTGAAGCATCGAGAATATCATTTAAATATATCTCGAAATTACCACTGTGGTTATAGAAAATGTCGAAAATTTTTCGAGCGAGAAATTACTTTACGAACACACATGATTCGAGAACATGCAATTCATCTGAAGCCGCGTGTGAGAAAAAAAATAGATACAGCTCAAAATGCAAGTGCAAAATTTGTGTGTACAGTTTCCTTCTGTGAAATAGAATTAGAAACTTATTATGAACTTGCCATCCTTGTTCGGCCGTTAAAGTCCAGTGTCCATTTCGCTCATGTACAAAAAAATACGATAATTGGCATTCTTTTACTGGGCATACGTCGAGAAATCATAAAACAGCAAAGAACATTAATCCACTGAATGAAGATACACCTGGCAACGAAGCTCATGCAATTGAGAACGATGAGTTTCAGCGCCATGATGCAGAAACTAATCGTTCTACTGTGTTGCTTGCTGAGATGCCTAATTCGGTTTCTGAAAGTAGTCTGATTGAACAAATGTACGACTCAAATCAGGACAATCCTGAGATTCCTTGCGACAGTGAAAATTCAGATGATTTGTTTGTGACAAGCGTAGCCCAGTTTTTGTTAAGATTGGAATCCATCTGTTTTCTTCCAGCTAGTACAATACAATACATAGTATCAGAACAATGTAGAATTTTCAC
>CAKNYM010043887.1:6798-29658 GCA_932195095.1 Andricus curvator
AAAATAGCAGTTTCGTGTAAAATTCATGATAATAAGGACGAGATTTTTCGTTATTAACTCAAAATGAATTTTTTTTATTCTGTATGTAACAAGTTTGAAAGTATTTTTGAAGGCCGTGGCTACGGGTACCGTAATTTCGGTATCTAAAGCTGGAAAAGGCGCTATTTGTACCAAAATTTCGGTACAAATAGCCAGATTTTTTCGTTACGTGTAAACATTTCCATTTTTGAACTAATTTTTAATTAGTTAAACAATTATTCTTATCTTTTATTTTTCCCTGTATATTAGTGCCGGTTTAAGGAAAAATGCGCCCCCAGGCATTACTGCCGTGATTTGGAAAAACACCGTTAACTGCAAAAAATCGAAAAATGAGTTTTTTATATCGTTGGAATCGTGAAAAAAAGATACACCTGATTATTGAAATAATTTTTTTTAATTGTTGATAACTTTAAAAATAATTATTGCATAATTTTTGGAAAAGACCGTTAACTGCAAAGATTGGCGAGTTGTGGTTTGAGAGAGAACCGTAACTGACCGTTAACTGCAGGCTTAAATTAGAGACGACTAAATACGTGACGTCAAAATTCGAGAAAACGCCGTAACGGGCAGTTACGGACTTTACCAAAATTATTGGACGGCGATTTCGAGCCTTCGTGATTTCGGAGAGGTCCGTAAGTGCTTACGGCGTTCTCCGGAATCATCGAACCCCGAGAAAAAAGGTTTGTGATTCGAGAAACGCCGTAACTGCACTTATTATTAGTTATTATATTCTTTTGCCGTGAAGGGCATTCTCTCAAATCACGGCAGGCCTATTTCTGAGGTCCGTAATTCGAAGAGAGCCGTAACTGCCCGTTACGGCGTTTTCTCGAATTTCAGCATCCCAATCAACACCGTTAACTGCATTTTAGATCATTAATCAACATTTTTCAATAATTTTTTTCGAACAGTTTTTGTCGACTTTCTCGGCTTCGTTCATTTTGCAGTTAACAGTGTTTTTCCAAATCACGGCAGAAATACATAGCTAGATGCCCCCCACCACTTTCAAACCTTTGCATATATTTTTCTATATATTTTCTATTAAATCTCCTAAAATTATGTTACCAAATATGTTAAATAATGCACATTTTTTATTTATTATGACTTATTTCTCTTATAAGTACATATTATATAAACAAATATTCTATATGTATACCATTAAGCCATTTCCCTTTCAGGGTAGGCGTGACACTACCCGATTCGGGTAGTGTTTCTAGGTGGATAGTTTCTTGTAGTAAATAACTACAAGTGTGGGCTCACCACACCCACGATGTGCCAACAGCACTCAGTTTTTTCGAATGGTCACCCATCCAAGTACTAACCGCGCCCAACGCTGCTTAACTTAAGTGATCTATCATAAGTTTCCTTCAATTATGTTGCAAGTAATGCTAATAAAAGTCTACAAGGATCATTTGAAGGGTGGAAGCACAGAACTAGATAACCAAAAAAATCGGATTTTTTAAAGGAGAAGGACAAGTATTTTGTAAAGTCGAAATTACCATTTAAAGATAAGCTATCCATTTTCGAGGAAAAGGATGTGTCAGCTGACAATCTCAAGTGACACTCACCACAAATAGGAACATACTAAACAGCGGAATTCAACTCTTTTTGATTTAAAATAAAAATATTTGTTTTTTTTACATAATTCAACTATTATATTTTTCGTTGAGATTTTATCTTTTTTGGTTCAAAATTCAATGTATACCATTAAGCCATTTCCCTTTCGGGGTAGGCGTGACACTACCCGATTCGGGTAGTGTTTCTAGGTTGATAACTTGTAGTAAATAAGTACAAGTGTGGGCTCACCACACCCACGATGTCAATCACTTTGTTAAATCAATTCGTTAAAAATTCACTCGTTTGGTTGAAAAATGTAACAATTTATTGAAAATTTATTTTTTAAATAATTTAACTCTATTTGATACAAAATTAAATTAAAATGTATTAGGTTGAAAAATAACTTTTTTGTTAAAAAATCATATTTTTGGGTTAAAAAATGAAACTTTTGTAGAAAATTCGTCTCTTTTGGAAAATATTACATCTTTTTTATTAAAAATACAACTGGTTGAAAATTAATCTTTTTTGGTTGAGGATCCAACTATTTTGTTCAGAACTTGTCTTTTTTTATTATGTCACCTGTTTTAGATTCAAAATAAAAGTCAAATTGGATTGAAATATCAACTATTACATTTTTTTTCGAGAATTCATTTTCTTTTGTTGAAAATTAAACTATTGGTATGAAGATTATCTTTTTTGTTGAAATTTTGATTTGACATCTGAAATTTTCAAACATCTTTTTGAATTTTCGCAGGAATCTTAGGAAAATCATATTTATATAACCGTAAAAATAAATAACAACAAAAATAGTTATTTGAAATTTTTATTTTGTATTCATAAGAAGAAAACCTCAGACGTAAGAAGGTTATAGACATGTATCATTACAAATAATATTATTACAATCACTATCATAATGATTATCATCATTATCATCATTATCATCATTATCACATAAAGTTTCACATATTACTGCCATTATTATCACTGTGAATATTATCATTATTACAGATACAAAAATTTCAGAAGAGTAGGAATTGTATCCTGAAAAAAATTATTTTCTATCACAAATCTTCATCTATAATTACGTGTGGTGGAAAAAGAAATTGCGTACCTGATGAGTAACCTCCCACATGGCCTGGGTAACTGGAGCCTATAAATAAAATTAAGAAATCATCCTCTTTTCTATTCAGGGGCGGTTCAAAAAATACGAAACGCTTTTAGTAAGGGGTTGGGGGGGGGGTCAAATTTACCAGAAAAAAGCGTCACGTATTTTTTGAACGGCACCTTATAAAAAATGTATACCATTAAGCCATTTCCTTTCAGGGTAGGCGTGACACTACCCGATTTGGGTAGTGTATATAAAAAATATACATATTATATATTATTATTATATATTATAAAAAATGTAATTTATTATAAATACTTTCCATAGTAAGATGACTAGCCGTTGCTAGATTTTTACTTCTAAAAAATGCAATATTCTTAAATTGTTTCTTACGTCCAAGCTAACCTATTCCACGACTACTTCCATGACTACTTCCATGACTACCTCCATGACTACTTTTATGACTACTTTCATGGCTACTTCCATGACTACTTCCATGACTACTTCCAGGAATACTTTCATGAATACTGCCATGACTTCCATGAATACTTCCACGACTACTTCCACGACTACTTCCACGACTACCTCCATGACCTTTAACGTCCATGATCTCTGAAAAATTATTATGTTTAATTTATTCCATGTTCAAAGTTTTTCGATCAGAAAATATTAAAGGGTGAAGCCCACACCATATTTGGTTGTAAATATTACTTTTGGATAGTTTTATGTTCACTGATCATTATTAATGGTAAAATTAAAAAGTGTAATGAATTTTTTAGTTGATTATTAATTGTTCAAACAATTTTTATTTGTTTAAACAATACTTTTTTCACATTTTATCGCAAATTATCGGTACCCTTGTGAGATAAACTAATTAGACAATAGAAAAATCAGTAGAGTCAATTCAAATTTTTTCAAATTGTTTAAACAATTCTCATATGCCTGATATTTTTACATTTATTCATAATTTTTTTAACAATTCCCATTTGCATAAACATTTTTATTCGAAAAACTATCAAAAATATACATTTTCTCCGATTAACATGAACTAATTGGTTTAAATCAAAGGTCAACACGATCGATTGACTTTAATGTTAATTGTTTCTATAATTCTTTATTTTCGAAATGTAATTATTATGTGCTAACACGTTTTATCAATTATCCATAATATTTTAAACAATTTATATTCATTTAAACATTTTTTTCGACAAATAAAAATTGTTCTAAAACTTATTCAGAGTAATGAAATGTGTCAACATAAAAAGAGCTAATTACATTTGTTGAAAAATTTACAACAAACTATACTTTTCTGCATTATTTCAGTCAAAAGTTATATGTCAACAAATAAAAATTATTTGAACAATTACTAATAGCGTGAATGAAGTATCCAAGTTCTCAAGTATTTTCTAATAATCAAACAATTTCCATTTGTTTAAATCATTTTTTCCCCTGTAAATTGGAAAAAGTTATTATTATCTGGAATTAATAATACAATAAACGAACTTTGAGAGTAATATATTTTTTAAACTATATTTCAAAATTACGTAAGCAATTTTTATTCATTTAAACAATTTTTCCCTCGGTAAATCTTTCAAACTTACTGCTTTCTGGAATTAATAACGCAGTTAAAAATTTATTTTGCTTGAAGTTGAATAAAAGATTTAAACCGATTCATAATAATTATAGCCGGACTCGTATTTTGAACATCTTTTCATTTTGCCCCAATCTATGTGATTTCCATTATTTAAAAACACAAACAAATATTTTGTATGCAAAATCATATTATGTAATCAAAAAGAAAAAGATAAAGTATCGTCATTTAGAGCTTAATTGCGAAAAGTGCTTCTAAATATAAGTATACACACAATAGTTACGTTAAAAAAGAAACAAAAGATAACCGAAACAATCTCACAGAAATATCTTTATTAATAACAATAAGAATCCTAAATAACATATTTAGTATTCCTTGAACTTCAAAGTACTTTTTGTATATGTATGAAATTCACTGATATACTCTCTAAATCTGAATTAGTAAGGAGTTACTAATGAAATAGTGCCGATTCGTTTACTAATTCACTTTAGTAAGCATCCTTACTATCAATTAGTTAAAAAGTACTAATTTGCAGTAAAAAACTACTAATTCATTTAGTAAGACCTATTAATTGATTTAGTTACCTTTACAAAATGAATTAGTAGTTTTTTACTGTAAATTGGTACTTTTTAACTAATTGATAGTAAAAATGCTTACTAAAGTGAATTAGTGAACGAATCGGCACTATTTCATTAGTAACTTCTTACTAATTCAGATTTAGAGAGTACCTGCAATATTCGATCACGATCACAGCATATACTTAAAAAACATAAATTTATAAATAATTAATGCTACTTACCAATGAAATTAAAGAATAAGAAGGCCAAAAGCAGAAACACTGTTGATCGCATTTTTACCCGACAGTTTTTCCTTAACCAAGTTTAATATCATACTGCTAGTATCATCTCCTTTATCGGCCTGTGGTCTGCCTATATGCTTGAGTAACACAGACGGTGGCCGACACGTATGTTTCTGGTTTGGTTATCAAAAATAATAATAGTATATATAGGTAATATACATATTAGTAGTAAAATACATATAGTAATTGTAAGGAGACGCAACGCTAATACATTTGCGGCAGACAAGTATGGACTGTGGCGGATTTTTTCGGAATAGTTACCGCATGCGAGAGGGTAAGACGTCAGACGCTCGGTCTCGCTCTCTCACGTGTTGCTCTTCCCCCCAACTATTCCGAAAAAGTTCAATGCCGTCGTACACACGGTGAAAAATCGAAGGTCAGTCTGACCATCTATACTCTGTTCAGCGAGAGAATACTCAACGTAAAAGCCGAATTTTCATCCAGTTTGCGCAGGCTGTCATAAAAGTGTGGAGTTTAAGCGTGGTTTCCTGATTTTCAAGTTTCCACTTCAAAGGAATCCTTTCCTTCGAAATTTATAGCCACTCTTAGATTTCACGGCCGATTGTCCCGAAAGGAGCACAGCAGGATTTACTGCGCTATTTTCTGACTGACTATATTTGAGGGTCAAGTATAGAACAGCCTTCTAGATGGTTAAAACGACTATCTCTAGAGGGTTGAAACAAGAGGTTCAAATCGATCATCTCAAAGAGTCAATTTGATCATCTCCGACGGTCAACTCGAGCATCACAGAAAGCTGAACTGATCATCACAGAGGGCCGAACTGATCATCACAGAGGGCCGATTTGATCATCTCATATAGTCGACTTGACCATCTTAGAGGGTTGATTTCATTATCCCACGTTTAACTTAAATTAAGTAAGTCAATTAATTTCAACAATAAATTGGTCTTAAATACCGTGTCTCTGTCTGAAATATGTATTAATACAAAGAACAACTGGTAGGTATGTTAACATTCGAATGATTTTCAGTCGTGTGATCCTGAAATTGATTTGTGCTAGCGAACACTTAGGGAAAATGTCGATTGAAGCGTGGATCTCGGTAATTTGGATAGTGTATATTTAAGTTGTTCGTGAAACGTTTTCGCTTAAACAACACAAAGATAGTTTGTGAAAAGTTTTTTATGAGTTAAAGCTGAGACAAATTCCAAGGAAAACATTGTCATGGAGGTAAAGAAAAGTTTAAGTTTTTACCGGAAATAAATTTCCTTATCTTATTTTGATCATTTTTATCGTATTTTATAAGTAGGATATGTCATAATCTCTAAAAATATCAAGTAAAGGTTTGCCGGGATGTCAACAATATTTGTGTCTTAAATTAACCTACAAATTTCATTTTACGTGCATCAAGCGGTTGACTTTCAATCAAGTCAGTAACTGGAAGTCATATTTCAATCATCAGTTGACTTTCAACCGGCGAATGATTCTTTTGGTTACATCTGAAAGTCAACCTACTTTTTATCCTGAAATTCAGAATCTTGTATTACTGTGTTGAGTCATTCCGTACTGTTTTGTCTCTGTCTCGTTTCTCTCTTTGGTTTGTCACGCCTGAGTGAGCACCGCACATCCCTCCGCATTTTTTATTATTTGTGGAGGGCGATATCACACATCTCGTTACTTTCTGCATCATCAATGAATGATCAAAATTTTTGCACGTTTTCAGTTTAAAACGACACGGTCACAAAAAATTGATAGCTGAGCGTCGAGTGACACCTTTGCCCTTAATCCCTTGAAAGTGTAAAATTTGACGTTGAAAATTCAAAAGAAAAAACTTAATCCACTTTCGATCATGTCCTTTCTTATGCACTTCACTCTTGACACATGTTAGAAATATCGGAAAGCAGTTCAAACTTGTTATTAAAGGAGCTTCTGCCCTCTCGTCATACTATGGTCCTTCGCGCTGATTTGATTAAACGGCCGGTAAGTTAGAAGCGTTCTGACAGCTATAGCTTGTCAACAATGAATACATTTTTCAAACTGAAAGATTTAACGTAAATTTAAGATGATTGAAAATATATATTATATTTCAAAAACCTAAAAAAGTTTTGTTTAATTTATTCCTAACTGAAGTAATTTGTATATCTAGCGATAATTAGGAAAATTAAAGCTTTGCCTAAAATCTTTTTTCTAAATTTCTGGTTTATTCAGGATTTTAAAATACTTTCAGGTCATTTCTCTAAATGCCTAGAGCATTTTAGGTATTCAAGAAAATCTCATATTTAAGCATAGAATTAGTATTTTTTGTTTTATAGTTCTTTTAGAGTTTAAAATTAAAATACATAATCAGTATAATTCAAAAGATTTGTTACGAAACGAGTTGCAATCGCTAGACAAACAATAAAATTGGGTGAATAAACGATTTTGATCAAATTTCTTATTTTTAGGCTTTGTATATTTTGTTAAACTTGTTGGCAAGCAATGTTTAATATGACGTTAGAATCCTCGAATCGCATTCATTTAGTGTTTCAAATTGAAATACGTTAAAGTTGATTGCATATTATTTATCATAACTCTGATGAATTAAGTACTACATATATTTAAGTATCGCAAGCAGAAAAATTCGTTTAAAAAAACATTATCGGCGATTTTTAAGTTTTTGCGTCCAAAAGTTTATTTACTTGAGAATAAAATTTTGACAGTTTTTATTGAAACCTGCATTTTCTGTTGATTAAGTAAAAATATATGAATTATTTGTTGCAGCATGCAGGACTTTGGTGGCTAAGTCTACCTTCAAGAAGAAAATATTGTTGTTCATAAAATTAATTAAAAAGATTTAATAAAAATTGTTTATAATTCAATGTTGCTGTTAGACACTTTTCTGTCCTGGCATACCTCTCCAGCTTCCATGATTGCGTAATTTGTTTATGATCTTAAATTTATTAGATCTCTCCTTCAATAAAAATTCAAAAATCAAAATTTTCTCCGCACAACGAGGTATTTATCCTAAGATAAATTTCGAAGTCGTTATGAGTTCCATTGTGGCTCAAAATTTGTCAAAGTTAAAGTGAAAAAACTCCGATTTGAATTAAAAATTTAATTAAATACATTTTAATTTTTTCGCACAACGAGGTCTTCATCATGAGATAAAGTTCAAAGTCGGTAGATAAAAATTTACTTTTGGATAAAACACATAAAGATGCAACCATGCACAACAAGGTCTTTATCAAAATGAATTAGGAGAATATGTGTCACTGAGGTTAGGGATATAATTGAGAACTTGAAAAATTGTAAAAAAAAATCGATTGTAGGCGCGCTCGCTGGCACGCAGGTGATAACTTGTGGTATTGTTTCGATGTTTATCTTATTGGTGGTACAACAAAAATTAATGCAGAGTTTAGGAAGACACTTTCGAATTATTTCGCAAATTCTGCATTTATAAAGTGAAAATACTGAAATAAGCATTAACGGAGTGCCTAAGTAAGATAGAATGTCCGTTGCCTTTTTTTTCCAAGAATGAGATCGTACAATAATAATCTGTAGTTTATTAAAAACATTTTCTAAAATATAATATAAACCAATCAAGCTATTGGTAGCAGAGCTTTAACCTATTAGCGTGTACAGTATAATGCTGATTATTATACAGAATTTCATATTCAGAAGAACGGACACGTTTTCTTATGGTGTAGCGTCCAAGCCTTATACTTTCTAAGTTTGTGACATTGCAATGGTTATGCAATAGTGCTAAATCTCCCGGTTCGAAAAGAGAATTGCTGATGATTATCTTTGCTTCTTGCTGTCTTTTTAATCGTTCCTGTGTTTTTTGAATGGCAGTCCTTCCCTTTTCCAAATACTTCTCATGTATTTTTCGCAAAATGTCTAACAATTCTTGATGGGTCCATCACGTCATTGTTGCCAAGGCTAAAGATAAATTGGCTTTCCTTCCAAAGGTTTTCAAATGGCGTTAATCCTGTGCTTTCGTGAACTGCGGTATTGAATGCTAAGCATATTAGGTTCAAGTTTTGGTCCCATTCTGTCTCGTTGTCGGCCATATATGTCTTTAACAAATCTTTAATTGTTCCATGTGTTCTCTCAAGTGCTTCATTACTTTGTAGATGGAAGCCAGTTGTTTTAATGTGCTTGATTCTGAAAAGGTGTTTAAATTTTTAAACCAATTCTGATACAAAGTTAGCGCCTTGTGCATTCAGAGTTCTTGAAATGTAGCAAACTGGGTGTCCCTGCTGAGATAAAATTTTCCCCAGTCCAATATTACTTGCATCGGTGGTCAAAGTAAATGTGTCCTTGAACTCAGAAAATCTTAATACTGGTGCTGAGCAAAGAACATCTTTCAACATTTTAAAACATGTTTCGCAAGATAGTGTCCAATTAAAGGGTTGATTTTTCTTCGTCAGTTCTCTTAATGGTTTAGCTATCGTAGAGAAGTTTTTAATAAATTTTCGGTAATATCCAGCTAGATCCAAGAATGAAATGACTTCTTTTTGTTTCTCCGGTCTTCTGAAGTTTTGGACATCCTAATACTATGTCCATCATTCTTTGCAATGTGACTGGAGCATTTTTGAACCTGAACAGCATGCGATTGTAGTGAAAATTTCCTTCAGATGTAGAAAGTGTGGTATATTTTGTTGAGTCCCCGTTCATGGGAATTTGGTGAAATCCTGAGCTCAAATCAAAGGCTGAAAAGAATTTTGCTTCTCCAAGATGGTCCAGAATTTCCTCGATTACAGGAAATGGGTAGGCATCTTGATCTGTTTTTTCGTTCATCTTCCTAAAGTCAATTACAAGCTTCCATTTAGGGTTTTCCGACGCGTCGCGTTTTTTTGGGACTACCCAAAATGATGAATTGAATGGTGAGTCCGAGGCTTCTATTATTCTTTTAGTTAACATTTCATTTACCTGATTTGAAAGTTCTTCTTTGTGGCATTATGGATGTCACGGTTGACGTATATTAATTTGCGCTTCGTCTTTCACGATCATTTGATGTGACGCGACACTTGTACAGGGTAGTGGATCTCCTTGTAGTGAGAAAATGTCGTTATAAGAGATCGCTTTTTGAATCTGTGATCTATCGGCACCTTCGATATGTTCAAGCCTCAAATTTTCCTTTCAAAAATTTCAATCTAGCGTTTAATTCCTTCTGTGTAATTTAAGTTACATGCTCCTCTCGTTCTGGTCCAACATTCATAAACTTATAATTTATTTCTTCATCACTTAATCTCAAGTCTGCTTCAGTTTCTTTACTAACGGGAATCATAACTTGTGAGTCAACAATACGGTAAATAGAATTTGGAATGCAGGGATTATTTTCTATGAGAATGTGCTCCTGCTTTTTGTTTGTATTCACGGTTATCATTTTATGGTGTTCTCCAGGATAAGGATACCGCCATATTCCAACCTTATCGTCGAGTTGGAGGGAGCTGTCAGACAAGTTAAACTGATGAGAGTACAGGAATGGTGTTCCGATGATGCCTTCCTCCGTTGTAGGAAATTTTTCCGGTACGATTACAAAGAGATTTTCTTCACCTTGAAACTTAAACTTGGTGACTTCGTTTGTCTGGTGCTTATCATTTCCGATTGAAAAATCTTAGTTCATTGAAATCTCTGGTTGTATTCGTTAATGCAATTTTCTTTTATTAGATTTATCGATGCGCCACTATCAACTAATAATTGTATTGGTTTAGTTGCTCCGTGTAATTGTCTTCTGATGAAATATAATATTTCAGATATTGCTGATACTCTGCCTTCGGTTCCGTTTCCGTTCCGCTTCGCGAGGCTTTCGTGTGAAAGTTTTTCTGTTTAGAGAAACATTGATTTTAGGCGTGTTCAGCTATTTTGCAGTGAATGCAAAATAACTGGAGTCTCTGCTGCAAAGGTATAATGTTGTTGTTTCGAAGGATTGTTTATCAAAGGGTGTTTTTGTTTATTGAACTGGGAGTTCAGGGTTTCAAAAGGATTTTCATTAAGGTTTGTGCGGATAGTTAATAGGAGTTTAATCGTGTTTCTTGATTGGCGAATTTCACTATTTGTTGTGCTTCTCTAACATCGCTGGGATTTTTGCTTGAAACTCGGTCTGAAAGTTCTCCTAAATTCAAGATGTATTTTTCGAGAACTGTTCATTTTTTAAGCAAATTTTTTCGATTGTACAGCATACAAAAGTTCGTGCATTCTTTGATTGAATCTTGCATTGAAATTCTGCTCACTTCCTCCAGCTCCTTGGATTACTTGTGAGAGTTTGGTGCTTTGAGTTTCTAGTGATCCATTAGTTCCAAAGTTAGTTCTAAGAGCTTCGAATAGATCATCATTGTCTTGGATTGATAAGAAACGGATAGATTTTTCCGCTTCTCCTTCGATTTTTCCTGCAATGATCGAGTCTAATAAAACTCCTTGATTTGAGCACTGCGATTTCATTCTTTCTACAAAAGTGATGAAGAATTCAACTCCCACGTCGTCTTGTCCATTGCATTTTTTAATTAATTTAACCGCGTCTCTCGCCGGAACAGTTTCGCTTGTGGTCGATATTCTTTCATTTGACGTTTGTGAAAGCCTGTCTCTTGTAAGGATGGCTTCATTCGGGGTTGTTATTCTTTCGTTTGAAAACCTTGGTAGAAGTCTGGGATTAATTTGTTCTCCCTCTAACAACTGTTCTGATTCTACAAATAACGTGTCATCATTACCTACTTACGATTTTTCATTGTTCTCCCTTTTCGGATTCGTCCAAAGTAACCAAATCAAAATTGTTTTGTATAGAGCAAATTTTTTCTTCACGAGTATATACTGATAGTTCCATGTTAGACATCCGATCTGATCATTTTTGTAGCATCAGCATGCCAATTATATCGGCATTAGTAACTACAAGGGGGGTATTTTCCGTCTCTGAAGATGCGTTTTTTTTAATTCCGTCTGCCATGGTTGCTTCTTATTAGTTTATTTGTGTTTATATAATATTGAACCTAATTTTTTGAGTTTCCTACTCATATTAACGGATGTCGGGTGGTGTGTCGAACCGCGTTATCAAATGTCTACATCGTTCGGTACAATGAAATACTCGCGTACGCGTATAGTCCGTGGCGTTGTCAACCATCCAGCCAGTGACTACTTTCTAATTTAAATTCACTATTTGAAACAAAAGTGCTACAACTTTAGTCAAATATTGTGAATAAATCGATGAATGTTTTTTAACGAAAGGTCTAATCGGGACAGAACACTTCTTTTTATTTGAAATTTTTCCTTTTCTTTTTACTCACTTGAGATTCCCAGAGAAGATATTTAGTACCTGCTTCAGTGGATCTACTCGCTTTGGTCAGCCGTTGGTTACAGAGTCCGTGAATTCTGCACTGCCAACGGTGCCAACTTGGTTGGGCGACTTATCGCCTTTTAGTCTAATTTTTTCGAGATAAAGAATCACTGTAAGCCTACTTAGTTCAGGCCAGTACGTGTTTTCCTGAATTTAATTCCGTAGAAAGGTTCTTATTGATTCTTTATGAGAATGACGTATTAATTAAAAGTATCCTGACATGGATGGCCAATTTATGTAACGGTCTATATGAAAAAGTCATTTTTTATTTTGTACTGACAGAGATTCGTAGATCTGGCCAGCTGGTTTACTTTGGGGCCGAGGCCCTGCCTGGTTGGTCCCGCGATGAATGAATACAGTCTGCTGCCCTTATCATACAAAAGGGAGGGAGTGATATTTATCTATTCTCGGCCTAAGAAACTATTCTATTTTAGAAGAGTGCGTTTATAAATCTAGAATATTTTCACTTATTCTTTCTAGCTCTACACCATGCTGTAGGTGCAAAACCATAAACAAAACCCAAATGAATGTTTAAAAAAACTTATTTGAATTAAATAAAATGTCTTTGATTCAAAGAAATGGTAGAGCAGAATGTGGCCGAAGAAATATTTCTTCAGTTTAAAGAAATGTTTTGTTTGGATCTGAGGAACGCAATGCTTAAGACATACAAATATTTACTGGATACTGTGAAATTTTCGTTGAGCGAAATAGATTTCTTATTGACTGTAATAAATAAGTATTTGATATGATAGGTGAGTTCCGTAATGTGAATAAGTGTGAAGTAAGTTCAAGAAGATAACTTTACATATAAATAAATGTAATTCGGATCGAGTGAAAGTTTCTTTGAAACAAATATATGATTCGATAATTTGAATAAGCGTATTTTATGGTAAAATAAACAATTTGTTCATAACAAAAAAATGTTTCCTAAAGGAAATAAACATTTATTGGTTTTTAAGATGCGACATACTGTTCAGAATAAACACGTAATACTAACAGAGTTACCATATTTACGCGCATATAAGCCGCACCATTTTTGTTTTTTAGAGCTTGAAAATCGGGGTGTGGCTTACAATCGTGTGCAACTTAGAAACGTTTTTTCACTATTTCGAGCTTCTAAAATCGGGATGCGGCTTATAATCGTGTGCGTCTTATATGCGCGTAAATACGGTTATAAAATATTAATTTATTGACAGAACAATTTACTTAACTGAAAAAATTCCTCTATTTTTTTAAAGAATTTGAATAGTTAAAATTAAAAAGGCCCATTTATTGGGCCTAATAATCATCACATTTTTCAGATTATAACTATGGTGAAAACTTATGGTTAGCTTATTGGCCATGAATTACTTTATTTTATTTATCAAAAGAAACACATCTTCCGAGTTCTTCAGTTCCTTTTTTGGGAGTATAGTGCTGTCAGGGAATAAAATAAATAGAAAAGAGACACATACATGTCCGGTGAACACAAAACATGTCAAAATTCTATAACTACATAGTCAAAATTTAAAAAGATACATTACATATTATTATTGCATATCACTGTATTATTATTATCATATTGATCATTATTAATAATTATTAAATCATAAAAAGAAAACCTCAGACATAAGAAGGTTACAGGCGTGCATCATTATCAATAATATTATTATAATCAGTATCATTATCATCATTGTCACATAACATTTTACATATTAAAAACATTATTATCATTGCTATTGTTATTACAGTTATAAAAATCAGGCTCCATCATAGCTCCATCCGTTGAAGAAAAGTAAGAATTTGTACGATTGTACAACTAAATACTTGTTTGCATGTTGTTGTTACTAAGACATTTTATTTTCTAATAAATTAACTGTACTTACATTTTTTATTAATTATTTATAAAAAGTGTTATTTAAGGGATCAGTTTTACATTGCATTATTTTATGTTAAAAATTCCGAAAAAAGGCAAACTATTCACCACAGAGGAAACGATTATTGTTAATTATTAATAATAAAAGAATATGTTAACAAATTAATTACGTAATTATACCCTTAATGAAAAAAAAACTAATTAATTTACTGAATTGACTAATAGATTACACTCAACTCCCGATATAAGCATGGTTTCGGGCATGGCTTGCAGTGGCCTTCAGCCTAAACCGAGGGAAACTAAACGTAAACAGGCAGAGCGCCACTCTCTCTCTCTCTCGATCCCGCAGCACCCCTTATCACGAGACTGCCGAGGACATCAATTATCAGAATAGCGTAAACCGGGGGTGCTTGTATCGGGAGTTGAGTGTCTTTAGTATCAGGAAATCTAGTACATCGTGAAAAACTTTAAATTGTTTTGCAAAATTTTTGGACGATTTACTTTAAATCGGATGATTTTTCAACCAAATGATCGAATTTTCAAACAAAAAATATTAAAATTCAACAAGGAAGAATTCCATTTTTGAGCAAATAGTTGAATCTTCAAGCCAAAAAGACGAATTTTTTAGAAGACAGTTGAATTTTCAACCGAAAAAGACAAATTTTTAACCAAGAACTTTTCTAGAAAAAAAATGAATTTTCAATCCAGAGGGACGAATATTTGATACAAAAATGCGATTTTTCAACAAAACAGTTGAATTTTCGAGAAAAAATAACCTTTTAACAAAATCGTTCAATTTTCAACCTACAAAGATGAATTTTCAACCAAATAATTGAATTTTGAAGAAGAAAATTTTAAAATTCAGCAAAGAATAATTGCATTTTCAAACAAATAGTTAAATCTTCAAGCCAAAAAAAGAAATTTTTATAAGACAGTTCAATTGTCTACTAAGAAAGAAAAATTTTTAACCATAACTTTTTTACCATTAAAAGATCAATTTTTAATTCAGCGGGGGCCAATTTTTTATACAAAAATATGATTTTTCAGTAAAACAGTTTAATTACCGAAAAAAATGTCTTTTTAACAAAATCATTGAATTTTCCACCTACAAAAATGAAGTTTCAACCAAATAATCGAATTTTCAAACAGAAAAGATTAAAATTCAGCAAGGATTAATTGCAGTTTTGAACAAATAGTTAAATCTTCATCTTAAACAAAAAAGAATAAACTTTATTTAATAGCTTTAACTTTCAGCGTCAATATTCGATCACGATCACAATATATAATTACAAAATATTAGGTTATACAAAATGAATGCTACTCACCAATGAGGGTAAAGAGTGAGAGGTTCAAAAGCAGTAACATTTTCAGTCGCATTTTAGTCCAATAGACTTTTCTTAACCAAGTTCAAGATCACACTGCTAGTAACATTTCCTATATGAGGTGTGCGGTCTATGCTTGAGTCACACAAACGGTGGCCAACACGTATGTTTCCGCTTTTATAACCAAAATTTTTGCCGAAGTTAGAGTAATTTAATTCCTGAAGCTATTTACGTAGATTAGTATCAGAAACTTGTCGAAAATTTTCCTCAAATTTTTGTATTATTTACTCTAATACAAGTAGTGTATTCCACTTCATATATGAGCGCACTAGAAAATGTCATTGCGTCAAAACCAAACCAAATAAAGTGAACGGCTGCGCGGATTTCATCATTCCACCACGCATCACCAGACATTCTTCCTACAATCGCAGTACCACATACTTCGGTCGCACTTTCAACAATGATATCCCGCAGCATAGTCCATGCGCCCTTCATATCTTTATTGCTTATAAGCGCCTGCCAAGTTGCCCTATCTATGCGTTCGTTTATGATTCTTTAATTTAAATAAGCGTCTTTTAAGGTAGAATAAACAATTTCTGTATAAAAAACAAATGTTCTCTAAAGGAAATAAACATGTATTTGTTTTGTAAGATGTGACACACTGTTCAGAATAAACACGTCACAAAACTACCATATTTACACGCATATAAGCCGCACCTTTTTTTGGTTATTTGGAACTTGAAAATCGGGGTGCGGCTTACAATCGTGTGCGGCTTATATGCGTGTAAATACGGTAATGAAATATTAATTGATTTAAAGAACAATTTACTTAACTCAAAAAATTCCTCTATTATTTAAGAAATTCGAATAGTTAAAACACATAAATTAACAAGGCCCGGTCAGTGCTTAGGAAGACCGATAACCACCAATCACCACATTCTTTTTCATATCATAACTATGGTGAAAATTTATAGCTAACTTTCATCAAAAATATATTTATTTATATATGCGACTAATGACATGTTCTATTGGAATAACAGTACTAAAGCCCTTATATGAAACAAATATCTCTTTCACTTAATTAATATCAGTCTTAGTTATCTCAATTTTTTTACAAGTACAGTGCTGTCCGGGAATAAAATAAATAGAAAAGAGACACGTACTTGTCCGGTAAATACAAAGCATGTCAAAATTCTATAACTATATAGTCAAAATTTAAAAAGATACATGACATATTATTACTGCATATCACTGTATTATTATTATCATAATAATCATTATTTATCATTAATTAATCATAAAAAGAAAACCTCAGACGTAAGTAGGTTACAGCCGTGCATCATTACCAATAATATTATCATTATCATCATCATTATCATTATCATCACCCTTATCACATAAAATTTTATGCATTACAAATATTAGTATCGTTGATATTATTGCAATTATCAGAATTAGGATCGGGTTTTCTATCGTTTCACCCATTGAAGAAGAGTAGGAATTGTATCCTAGAAAAAATTATTTTTGTAACAAATCTTCATCTATCCCTAAGTGTGGTGAAAAAATAAATTGTATACCTGATGAGTAACCTCCTACATGGCCTCGGTAACTGGAGTCTATAAATAAAATTAAAAAATCATCCTCTTTTCTATTTAGAGGCGGTTCAAAAAATACGTAATGCTTTTAGTAAGGGGGGGGGGCAAATTTGTCAGAAAAAAGTGTTACGTATTTTTTGAACGGTCCCCTATAAAAAATATGATTTATTGTAAATACTTTTCATACGAAGATGACTAGTCATGTATGAGATTTTTACTTCTAAACAAGTTTTAATATTCTTAAGTTGTGTCTTACGTCCAAACCAACTTATTCCACGACTACTTCCACGACTACCTCCACGACCACCTCCATTACCTGTAGTATCCATGATCTCTAGAAAATTATCATGTTTAATTTATGCAATATTTGAAGTGTAAAAACTACATCCTAAAGTTAAAATTTTTAAATTAAATTGCTAATTTTAAAATTGAAATTGAAAATTTGTCATTTGAAATTAACAGACTTCAACTTCTTGCACCATACAAGGAAAAATTTGTACAATTAAGCTTATTATTAAAATTGATGATGGTTCAAAAATGACCTCAACTACCTTACTCTTCAACAAAAGGTATTAATATTATAGGTCAATCGAATCGCCATGAAACAACAAATATTTTCTATTGTTATATTAACTTTGAATTATATTAATAAAAATAGTGTTGCTATAAAAAGCAGATTTTTTTAACATTACAAATGACCATTACTTCCTTATTCTTCAATAAAATATCTTAATATTATGGGTAAATGATTCCTCTCAAATCAAGAAATCTACTCTCGCATCAACATTGAATTATGTGAATTTTAATTATACAAACAATTTTTCAAATGTCCTAAAAAATTTTTAAGACGTTATTAAACAAAATTAAATACAACTTTAACCTTTACTTACAAAGAAAATTAATATTTCAAGCATCAAGGGCTGTGATGTTCGCGGTGGCAAAAATGTCGGAATTTAAGATTTTCAGATCTCTTATATTCTTGCTTTAACTTTGAATAATGTAAATATTTTTTATATGAAACGCATTTTCTAAATATTATAAAGTGCTAAACAAATGTGATGAATATTTTTTTAAATCCTTGTATCAGTTTTGAGATATTACGAGTAGTGGTGAAAATGAGCCCTCCAAATTTCATCAATTTATCTGTAACCATTTTCAAGTTATAGTATTATCAAAAAAAGCTTTTTTTACATTTTTTAATTGAGGAACACTTAATTAAGCGAATTAAAAAATTTTCTAAATTTTTACTATCACAAAGCTTCTATGAGGAAGCAAGATTGACCAAATGAGTTCATCCTGGGCTCATTATATTCAGAATTTATTGTATAACTTTCAATTTTCAGAGGAAAAAATTTTTTATTCAGAATTCATAAAATTAACCAATTTTAAATTCTGAATAATAGATGCTCAGGGTGCTTTACACAAAGCAAAGTTCAAATTTTGTAAGGAAGAATGGCTCATTTTATGATGTTCCTAAAAAAATGAATACGTAATTTTTCTTTTTCTTTTTCTTTTTATTCGAAAATATTAAAGGGACAATTTTGTGATTTTTATAAACAAATGCGCAGTTTGAGCAATTTTCAAGAGTTTCTTTTTTTTAACACCCTTTGTTAGGCTTGCTAGTGTTACACGGAAAAAATTTATCTGTAAAAAAGTCACGAACTAGTAGCTAGGTCTCGGATATGAGAAAAATGTATCGGATATTGATGTATTTTCGTAAATAATCTGCCAACTTTGAGAAAGAATGGACGAACTCGATGTGAAAATTCTAAAACGGTTCATCACTTTTTTTTTTACGTGAATAATTACAAAAATATGACGAGTGATTGGGAAAAGATTCTCAGAGCACTCACGAGCTTGCCCGACAAATCTGGGAACTAGAAAGTAGGTTCGCCTGTACGTGGCCCGCACACACGCTCGCCCAAGTGCGCGGTGCGTGTGTGCGCTCGTCTGTGTGCTTGGAGCTCGTGGGATGAGTGGCTAGAAGTTTTATAATACCTATTTTGTTTGGCCTTGATGGCTGCGCGTATTTACGCACTCCTGGTTTTATGTTTAGAAACTGGTGAGGCAGCAAGCAGTCTTTGAGGGTTCGACTCTCTTCTGAGATGCGAAGTTATAAATTAATATAAATTAAATCGCACAAATAAAATTTTTCCTCTTCATATTTCAGTCTGAAATTTTCAGGAACTGTTCGTAGGAAATTCGAACTGTTCGTAAAAAACTTCGCAATTTATCCATACATTTCTCATATAAATAAGGATGTAATGTTTCATTTTTTTATCTCGTATCCGAGACCTAGCTACAAGTCCGTGACTTTTTCACGGATAAATTTTTGCGTGTACTTTAGTAAACTATATTGCTATTTTAAACAAACATAACATCAAAAAATATACATTGCTATTTCTTGACAAATGTGATTATTATAAACAAGTTTAATGAGCGAATGCCCAGTTTGATCAGTTTTTCAGTGTTTTAGGTACATTTTTTGTAAAGCATGTTTTGTTTGACTTGAAGGTTACAAAACTGGAACCAGAATTTCAGGACCTATTAGTTTAAAAAAACAAAGATCCTTTTGATATTTATCCAATAATAAAACCGAACTTTGTTAAGATTGGCAAGCCCAACAAAGTATGTTAAAAAAAGTACCTCAAACAAAAAAATTGTCTAAACTGGACATTTTTTTAATAAAATTTGTTTATAACAATCACATTTGTCATTAAATGGCACTGTAGTTTACTAAAGTATCACTAGAAAGCCTAACAAAGTAAGTTTTAAAAAAAAGTAACAGAAACTCCTAAAAATTGATGAAACTGTGGATTGGTTCATAAAATTTCTTTATAGCAATAAGAATACAATAATTATAACACAATCATTTTTTGGGTTTAAATTTTTGCGTATTACTTTAAATTGGACTGAAAACGAAAATCACTTCATAAATATCCAAAACTATTCAAAATTCACCTACCATTGTTTATAACAATACCATTGTTAATAAAAAATTACTTATTTATAATAAACTATCAAGTCGATTACAAACAAATATCAATCATTTTGAATTAACGACGTGTTATTAAAGCAATATCTTAAATTGTACCATTTTTTTAAATTTATGTTTAAATAAAGTGAATAAAAAAATTTCTTTTTAAAATTGGCCTCGAGGAATCTCTTAAGAATTTATTTGGCTTGAATGCAAAAAAATTAGAAACGATTCATAATTGTCACCGGAATCTTATTTTGAAAAAATCAACAGAAATAATTATTTAAACAATTTATTATTATTGTAATAATATTCTCTTTCAATAATGCCAAAAATTTGCGGTTTTTTTCTGAAATATTCCAATTTTTGTTCACCTTTCGCTTAGAGTGACTTTTTTTCAACTTTTCACTTTGTTTGGTAATAAATAATGCAAGTTAACAAACATAATTATTCAAACAGTTTATTATTGATAATAACTATCTTCTCTTAGATAATTAGAAATTTGCGGTTTCTTCTGAATTTTTTACTTTGCTTTGTCTTTTTAGTTATGAATATATAATGAATAAACAATAGAGAGAATAATTTCTTGAACAATCTCTTTCTATTTTTTTAATATATTTTTCTGAAATAAAATAGATATTTGAAACATTCTTCAAATTTTCTATGCGAATCATATTGAATATAAATTTTCCTTGAGCCTTTTTTTTAAATTAATATTAATATTTATTATTTGTGGGTGTCCACATGAAAAGGGTCCTTGTGGGCGGTTCTAGTTCGGGAGATATTCGCGTTTTTCTAAGTCAGGGTCAAAATTATTATTTTCGGATTTAAATGGGAAATAATATTAAGAAATATACTGAATCTTTTGAAACTATATTTATGTCCTGAAAGCAAGCGGTAATGGGAATATATCATTTTCAAAGAAAAATTGTAATGTGCGCTTATGGCTCTCGCCAACATTAAATCCGTTTTTCTCGAAAAGCGGTTTTTCGAAGTTCCAACTTCAAAAATGCACCGGCGACTCGTTTTTTAACCTAAAGGGTTCGTCTTGGGATTAAAATGCCGGGAACTTATCCGGCTATATGATTCTGTATGTAACTCCATACCGCTCATAAAAGCCCTTTTCATGCGGACGCCCACATTTGTTCCTAACTAAAAAGTTAAAGAAAAGCTGAAAAATTATGAGAAGATAGTTATAAACCATAATGAGTGTTTAAACAATAATTATTCTTGTTAATATGCATTAATTGTTATCTCGCTGAGTAAAAAGTGGACAAGAAGTTAAAATTTTTAGAAAAAACCGCAACACTCTAGTATTAATATAGGAGAATATAGTTATAAACAATAATAATTTAATTAAACAATCAGGTTTATTAAATTTTATTAATTATTACCTCACTCTAAGTGTAAAATTGACAAAAAGTGAAAAATTTCAGAAAAAGCCGCAACTATCTGGCATTTATATAGAAGAAGATAGTTATAAACAATAATAATTTGGTTTAAACAAATATGCTTGTGAATTTACTATAATTATTACCTCACTCTGAGTGAAAAGTTGACAAAAAGTGAACAATTTAAAAAAAAACCCGCAAATATCTAGCATAGGAGAAGATAGTTATAAACAATAATAATTTATTTAAACAATTATTTTTGTTGAATTTAATTCATTATTCCCACACTCTAAGTGAAAAGTAGACAAAAAGTTGAAAATTTCAGAAAAAACCGCAACTTTCTAACATTATTCAAAGAGAATATTATAAAAGACAATAATAAATTGTTGAAACAATGATGTTTGTTAACTTCAATATTAAGTCGTTTTATTTTTCGGATACCCTTGTTTGCCCTTCTTCCCTAAGGTCATCCCCCACCCCCGAAAAAAATTTGCAGGAATTTAATGGTGATAATGAAACTTCAATAATAATTAAATCTGTTTTCAAAAATGAGAATTTTTAAAGGTACAATTTTGAAAAAAGTTACTTTTTCTATAAAAAGGTACCATTTTCTTTATATTTCATAAAAGTCGTTGCGGGATCCAACAAGGTTTTGAAGCTGATATATTGTACTTTATGGGGAAAAAAACATGATTGGAGAAAAATGAATATTTTTTAACAGTATGAATTTGGGGTACTTTTGGAGTAGGGAAATAAGCATAATTCTGCACTAATTTTGTCGACTATAATTCAGAAAAACTTGTACTTTTAATTTTACAATAATATTTTATGATAAAGCAATAATAAACATTATTATTATTATTCATAAATTGTCGAATTATGCTTATTTCCCTACTCCAAAAGTACCCCAAATTCACACTCTCTTACAAAATATTCATTTTCATTTTTCTCCAATAATATTTTGTTTTCCTTAAAGTACAATATATCAGCTTCAAAACCTTGTTGGACCCATTCACTTTTATGAAATGTAAAGAAAATGGTACCTTTTTATAGAAAACGTGACTTTTTCAAAATTGTACCTTTAAAAATTCTTTTTTTTTGAAAATTACTCTTAACTTGAATTTGCTTGAATTTTAAGAGAATTATAAACGATCAAAAATGCGAAATCCCAATTCGCACTATAGTGTGGACTTTAAAAATGCGCAGATGAAGTGTGAACTCTACGGGTTAAGAATGTCATGTGATTATGAAAGTATAGCCTACACTGTCAACAATACCTGCATGAAATTTCATGCAAAAGTACTGG
>CAKNYM010043887.1:45934-99855 GCA_932195095.1 Andricus curvator
CGAAGAACGCGAACATTTTTTGGTGCCGAGAACTTATATTTAAATCAAAAAGAACGCGAATATTTTTTGTTACTCATAAAATAATACATTTTCTTATATTATTAGTTGTATATTTTAGATATGTCTATTCTAAGACGTCTCAACATAAAATAAGTGTTTAACTTATATTTAAATCACGAGGAAAGAGATTGTTTTTTAGGTACTAAGAAAACAGTACACTTTATGATATTAATATGGGTTTAAGTTTGAGATAGCTTCTCTAAGAATAATAATAATAAATAAAATTTACGAAGAATACGAAAAGGTCTTCAAAAAATACCGTAAATAGTTAATAAGAGGAGGATTATTAAGATTCGTCATCTGCGAATTCTTCCTCAGACTGTCTGTGAGACTGCTTGTCCGTGCTTCCATTTTCAAGTTGTGCTTCCAGTTCCGCAATCTGCTTTCTAATGTTATCTTCCAAAGTTCCGTTTTTTTCCTCTTGAAGACTTTTTCGCTGAGATTGATTTTTTAAAATGGTAACCTCTATTTTTGACCCTGAGACCGCTGAGATTGATTTTTTAAAATGGGAACCTCTATTTTTGACGCCGGGAACTGAGAGAGCGGAAAATTTTACGTCCAGATATGACCTTGACAAATCTAAAATTTGACCTGGAATGGTCAGGGCAAGGTCAAACAACGTGAAGCAGGATGACTCGACTGGCATGCATTTTTGAAGAAAATGTCCTGGTGAAGGTTCTGGTCATAGACAAGGTCAAAGTCACCAATCGATCGGGAGGATAAAATGCTACAACTCTTGCGTTGAACATTTTTTTCATAAATGCATGCTGGTCGAGTCATCCTGCTATACGTTGTTTGACCTTTTCCTGACCTTTCCAGGTCAAATTTTCGATTTGTCAAGGTCATATCTGGAAGTAAAATTTTCCGCTCTCTCAGTTCCCGGGGTCAAAAATAGAGGTTCCCATTAAAAAAAATCAATTTGACCTTGAAATGATTGTGAAGGTCATGGTCAAGATCAAAATAAAGGTCACCATTGAATTCCTTGTTGAAAGTTCCTTCAAGAATGACCTTGACCGCCCTGAAAAATATCTTACCTGAGGAAATATTCAGCCGTCCCGGGAATTTTTGGACACCCTGTATGTATAAATAGATGCCTATCACAAAATGCGAGGCATAAGCCTCGCACGTACGTGCCTCTCGCAAAATGCGACGCACTGTTTTATTGCGAATCACCTTGCCATTGGTGGCTCGGTAACTTAGTTTAAATCGAAAAAAAATACCTTGACTAATGTAAGTTCACTGATAGAAATACATAAGCGGTACAACAATATTTATGATTAGATGAACCCTATTTTATTGCTGGTATAGATACAACCATACAGAATGTCTGTTTTGGCCATCCGATTCTTGTTGCTTATGAAGGCAGACGCGCAGGCGCGATTGAGATGCCCCTGTTGTAAACAAAACAAACCGAGTCGGGTAAATCATTGATACAAAGGGTATTGCTAAATGTAAACATTTTAAAGATAGTTGACTCAGGTATATGTTTATAGAATTACACATTTCCTATAATAGCAACACATATATTACAGCTTTGTACCACAAATATAAATAAGTTGTAATTGCCATATTTCAGTAAGTGCATTTCATACTCTTTGTGATTGAATTACACTTATTATATTATAAATATACTTGTAATTTTTTAGCCTACGATCGTATGGTTAAATCAACGTCACCATTTATATCAGTGTTACTAAATTAAAGTGAGGAGAAAAAGTAATAAAGCACGTGTTATGGGAAAAAGCCGTATGGCACAAAAAACCCAGATTTATTCAAATGATTATGACTACGATACAGAAGCTATGCATGGATGAAAGTGAATTTCAAGAAGAAAGAGAGTTTAACAAATACCTGGCATTGAAAAATTAATGCCGGTACCGGGATAAATATCGGTAATTTACGCGCGAGCAAGTAACGCGATGTTGGCGTCGCCACGTGGTTCGAGAATATGTGCTACAATGCCGAAATGCGATGCGACAAACAAACGAGAGAAATCAGCTTCGGTGCTGAGAATGTGATTGGTTTTGGGGTGAGACGTTTTTTTCTGCACCGGTTTGGTTTCAGTACCAATGGTACTGTTAGATTTCCCGTAGGGAATTTTTCCCGTAAGGAATTCACCCTTTATTCTGACATTTCTGTCGAATAAAGGGGAAGAGGTTTCGTGTGAAACCCGATCGATATATTGTTACGTGACAGAGAATAAATCAATGATAAAATGAGTAAATACAAAATCAGAAAAAAGGATATATCGTATAAATCCTGTGGGGCACGCCGATTCGGAGATCTACACTAAACTTTTTGCTACGATCGATCGCAGCTAACTCGTGACTGGTGACGCGCCAACGTTGCTTGCGAACCCGTACTCCGCTCCATCCCTTCTCTACCCGCTTCTTGCCGTTCGTTCGGCCAATAGAAAAAGAGCTTTAGCTCTCGCGTATGATATTAAAATATTATATGTTACGTTGCAACGTAACATGCACCACATCCTACAAGCACCGTGAGCCTCGCATGCCGTGCGGGTAACGTGCCTCGCACGATTGTTATCTGGGTGACTACGTAACATCTGGCAGGAATTTCACCGCCAAGGTTCGACAGTTCGAGCGCGAGCTGCAGATCCCCTATCACACACTTAACAAGTCAAAGCTGCTGACCATCAGGCAGCATATTGTTGACAGAATATGGGCACTATCTGACGCTAAGAGAAGTCTAGAGCGGAGGGAGAGGTGGGTCAGAGAAAACCAACAGTTTTTTTCTGACTCATCTCGACTCTTTCAAGATCCTCCAGTTACTGTCGACGATACGCCCAAACCAGAGGAGGTCCAGGCATTTTGGAGAGAAGTCTACGAAGTCCAGCATCCACTTAAAGAAAGCTCAAAGAACATAAATAGCTTCAAGGAACTGTGCAATGCCCTCTTAACACCTGAGGAAAAATGCCCGCCCATCACTACCGCGGATGCGAAAAAAGTGTTGAGAGTTATGAAGAACTATTCCGCTCCGGGACCAGATGATATCAAGACCTTCTGGTGGAAGAAGTTTCCTTCAACCCACCAGCATCTGGCCCGCATTTTTACCTCATATCTAAAGTCGGAAGAGCCTATTCCAGAGTGGATGGTGGAAGGGCGCACAGTACTCCTTCCAAAGATGGGCAACTCAGCTGACTCTAAAAATTACAGGCCAATCACTTCGGACAATCGGACCTGTGTAGCGAGAAATGATAGATGTGTCTGCAAAGACGCAGCATCCTACCAGCGCTTCTTATCGATGGTCTGGATTGATTACTGGAAAGCTTTCGATTCAACCTTTCATAGAGTCATCATCTGTCTGTTGGAAAGCTTAAAGGTTCATCCGCACATCGTGAGGTGCATAGAGAGATTTGTGCCGCTTTGAAAAAACAGATTTACTATCTCATCTGGAAAACATCGTATGACAATACTAACACCGACCTTTCAGAGAGGTGTTTTTCAGGGTGATACCATGAGCGCAATCCTCTCTTGCCTCACATTATTGCCACTATCTCTCGCACTTCGCCATTCCGAAGGGTACCTCTGCGACAAACCTGGAAATCGAAAGCATAAGGTTACTCGTGTATTTTACATGGATGATCTCAAGATCTATGCTAAAAATAAAGATCAACTACACCTAGCTCTAGGGATTGTCGAAGAATAACCTCAGGAGATTGGGATGGAATTTGGGTTAGAAAAATGCGCTAAGGTTTATTTGAAGTGAGGAAAACTTAACAGCATCTCTGAGGACCCTGAGCTTGTCGACGGAAGCGCTATATGACACCTTAGCGCTAGAGAGACCTATACATACCTGGGCGTGCCACAGAGCCGCATTCAGGACGTGACATCTATAAAGGATACTCTCCGAAGCAGATACAAACCTCTCATCCGGCAGATTTGGTCTTCCGAACTGTCGGCGAGGAACAAAGTATCTGCAACGAACATGCTTGCCGTCCCGGTAGTACTCGATTCATTTGGAGTGGTTCCATTGACGAAGGACGAGCTCAGATCGCTGGATATCGGATCACGAAAGGTTATGCACATGAACAAAAGCATGCATCTTAAGTCTTCTGTTCCGCGACTCTAAATCTCACGCCGTCAAGGTGGTCGCGGAATACTGAATCTTGAATGACTTCGCAACATTCTGGGTACAGCACAAATAGTCGCAAATGGAAGAGACCCACTTCTTAAAATGGTCAGAAAGCACGCAGAATTGGGCAAAGGAGCGTTTCTGTACAAAGCAGCACGTTTGCTTTTCTTAAATCACCCGCATTGAAGTCGGGCACGGAGGGTTTCATTTTGACATGTCAAGACGGTGTCATATCCACTCTAGCATACCGTCGCCACATTTTAAGCCAAGGCATTCCCGATGATAGCTGCAGAGCGTGTCATGCACACCCTGAGCATCTGGGAAACATACTATCTAGGTCAGTGGTACAGCTGTGCACGTTGTTGGCCACTGGCACAACTGTGCACGTGCACAGACAGGCCACTCCGAACTTTACGCGTCGAGGGCCAGTGCTACAACTGTGCACGTTGTTGGCCACTGACTCAACTGTGCACGGGCACATATTGAACACTCCCAAATGTGCACGTAGAGGGCCAGTGGTACAACTGTGTACGTTGTGGTCCATTGACACAAATGTGCACCTGCACGTATGGGACACTCCCGACTGTGCAGTTCGATAGTTAGACGTGCACAAGTGGGACACTCCCAACTGTGCACGTTCACAGTTGTTACAGTGGACAACAACGTGCACAGTTGGGCAAGTGCACAGTTTCTCCGTGCACAGTTGTACCCCTCGCAAAATGGAGACGTGCACAGTTGGGAGTCTTCTATCTGTGCACATGCACAGTTAGGAGTATCCCATCTGTGCACATGGACTTGTCAGTTAAAAATCTGATGGTATTATTTGAGACGTGCACAGTTGGGAGTCTCCCATCTGTGCACATCGACTTCTAGACGTGCACAGATGGTACCCTAGCAACGGTTCACGTGCACAGATGGGAGACTCCCAACTGTGCATGTCGAAATGTAGACGTGCACAGATGGCCGGTGCACAGTTATGCATGTGGCCAACAACGTGCACAGTTGTACCAGTGGCCACCGACGTGCACAGATCGGCTCGTGCACAGTTTCTCCGTGCACAGTTTTACCCTTCCCCTAATGAGAAGGTATTGGTTTATGTAAAATTTGACTTAGTCGGTTTTCATCAAATCTCCACGTTTTGAGACCCCTTGAGTCAGAAAAAACGATTTTTTCGAAGGTGTCTGTCTTTAGTCTGTCTGTAGTCTGTCTGTAGGCAAGATAACTTTTGAAAAAATGATCAGATTGGATGGAGCTTTGGCACACTTTTTTAAGCCTACAAGAAAAGAAGTTCGTTAGTAAGATATTTTGAATAAAAATTGAAAAAGTTAGAGCATTTTCAGAAATTTTGAGAAAATTTTTTTCTAATTTAAAAATTCTACGTACGGCTATTTGTAGTACTTGGAAAGTCGAATTATCCTTACGACTTTTTTCGATAAAAAGAAAATTTTCAGAGTTATAGCATTTTCAAAATACAAAGAAACAAACGAAAATCAACATTTTAAGCCAAACAACAATCAAAAATTCCATTTTGCGGTCAAACTATGCAAGATACGGAAAAAATGAAGCAACAGAAATTGTGCACCCAAAAAAAGATCTACAAATTTATTATTTATCCCTTTTTTATAGGACACGTAGTTTTTGTTTTATACGTAAAAAACAACATTAAAAATAAAGAAATTAAATTTTTGGACAAACGACATAAGCTATGAAAGAATTGAATAGACAAAAGTTGCTCTTCCAAAAAAGAATGAAAATTCATTCAAATTTTCCAGTCATAATTTTTAGATAGAACGCGTAGTTTTTGTTTTAATCGTAAAAAATAACATGTAAAATAAAAAAATTAAATTAAAAAAAACAGGAGGTACGAAAAAAAATTATTAGACAAAAGTTGTTTAAATAAAAAGGATCTACATATTTTGTATTAATAATTTTCAGATAGGACGAGTAGATTTTCTTTTAATCATAAAAAAGTAAGATTAAAAATTAAAAAAATTAAATTTTTGGAAAGAACGACACTTAACATTGTTTTCCACTTAGCCTGCGTTCCCTTGGGCTTGCATCCCGGGCACTTGGCTCGGTTGCCCTACCTTCATTACAGCACTAGGCAGTTTCTGATCATGAATTTGAAGCAAAAATTGAAAAATGCTACAGTTTTGATCCGAATCGCACCAAATTTGTTAAAATTTAATAAACTGTCCGATTTCAACGAGACTTATTGCAGGAGTTTTGTAGGTTTTTGATCACAAATTTGAGGTCAAAATTAAAAAAATTTAAATCTTTGATTCATACGAGCTTTTTTTAAATTAAATTAAATTTTAAAAACTTATATATTTATATATTTATATTTATATATTTCAAACACTACCCGAATCGGGTAGTGAGGCAATGAACTTTCGCGTTCGAACTGCTAATCTATGTATGTATGTATATATTTCATGAGACTCAATTATACCACCTAGTAATGGGTTTGATGAAACTCTTATTTTAACAAAATTTTAAATCATCATCATTTTATCGTTCGAACATCAAGTTTTTTGCACATTCCTTATATTTACATTATTCACAGGGTAGTTATAAATTATTATATTATATTATATAAGTTATAAAAATCAAATATGATTATAAAATCTAAAATCCGAATCCATAGATCCTATCCGTAATACAAATCCGTTGACTTCCCACATATTTTTAGAAATTTTCTAACATGCTTATGATAAATTAAAAGCCTCTGTATCTGGAGGGAATAAATAAAATTAAAAAATTCCTCTCTATTTAAAAAAAAACATAATTGATTGAAAATACTTTTCATATTAACATGAACAACTATTAAATGTTTGAAAATTTAGTAGGTCCTTAAAAAATTAATACGTTAAAAAAATATATTTAAAAAGATTGAAACTTTATTTCTCAATTCCATACTTATAATTTAATCATTATTTATTTAATTTCTTATTTTAAACAAATACATTCAATTATTTGTTTTAAAAGTAAATTTTTTAATTTCTGACGAATCGTATTTTTCTATTCTGAATAGTATGATCACAAGTCACTACCCTTTTTCAATCAGTAACGAAATATTTTTTGTGAATCGTATAATAATGGCTTTTACTATCATCGGCTAACCTATCATATTGGTAATCTCAGGCATTGGATTCAATTTAGAGATCCAAAATAGTGGAAATAGTGCCACGAATTTTAAAAATAGTGTCAAAATTGAATCATCAAATTTTGCAAGTGTTAAACTTTTGTAGTCTGAAATCAAGAAGTGTACAGTGGATGATTAACTTTATTTTTTAAGCAAAATTTCCAGTCTCGGGTTTCCACTTAAATGCAAACTGAATTCATAGAATCCAATAAGGAAATCTAACTTTTTTTTTTTAGAAAATGTTCTTCAAAAACATAAACTCAAAGAAAGTCAAATTGTATAAAAGAATTGCACAAAAAGCCTTACTAACTACTAACTACTCTTTTTTGTGCAATTCTGTTACATAATTTGAATTTCTTTGAGTTTTTATTTTTAAAGAATCTTTTCTAGAAAAATAGTGTAATCGGTCTATCCCAGATAATGGGAAAAAATGGAGAAAAAGAATCTAAACCATCATGTTTCGAAGCCTAGAATTATCAGGGATCAGAGATTGTTTATAAGAAAACTCTGGTATGAACAATAAACTTATATTGATAAAAATACCTGGTCTAATTTTCCATTCTTTGGTCAATTTCTCTTTATTTTTTTGCTTTGTTTTTCAACTCAAAAATTACTTTGTTATTAATCTCAAAAATCTTTTTAAGAAAAACCACAAAAAATGTTTCGCCTACTGAAAAATTCTTTATGTAATACAGTCAATCTCAGTTTTTTTTACTAATTGATATTTTCGGTTGAAAAGTCTACAATTAAATTCATCTTTTCCTGCAGAAATTTCAAAAATGCCTGGATAAAAATTATTATTAAATTCTGAGATTGATAGATTTAAAAAAATTTTGTAGGGCGCAAAATCCGCTCATATTTATTGAGTGAGCATTGTGTTCCGATTGTTCTGATTAAGAAACAGACATGAATTTGGAATGGAAACTTCTAATGTGTCCCCTAAAGGGTTTACATTTTTCTTGTATCTCTTCCCTATTCCTTCACACACACCCCACACTCTTTCTTGGTGGTGGAAGGGGGGCCTACAGTTCAAGGTGGGTTCCGAACCACCAAGAGCAAAAGATATTAAGAGAACCTTTTTCTCTCGAGGTACCGGCCACACGACAGCCCGGAGATGAACTTTTGAACCCTTGCTAGGCTAGTGTTCACCGCATGGGCTGCGGAGGCTCTTCCAGAGTGCGAGGCGGGAATCGAACCCGCAAGCCGACGAATTTATTTATTTAGTTAAAAATTTATGTATTTTGTTGAAATTTTTTTCTTTTTGGTAGAAAATGAATTTTTTACTTAAAATGCGACTGTTTGGTTGAAAATTATTCTGTTCTAGTTAAGGATTTAAGTATTTTGTTGAAAATTCGCTTTTGTTGGTTAAATTCTGTTTTTTTTTTTATTTTAAAATAAATCTTTTTTTTTTTTGAAATATCAATTATTACATTTTTCGTTGAAAATTCATCTTTTTAGTTTGAAAATTACACTCCTTGGTTGAAAGTTATAAACTACTTCCTTAAAAGTTCATTTTTTTGGTTGAATATTCATAATTTTTGTTGAAAATTCATTTCTTGTTGTTAATAATTAGTATTTTTAACTGAAAATTTAAATAGTTTGGTAATCATTCTATTGATTAGTTGAAAATTAACTTTTTTGTTGAAAATTCATATTCTCGGGTAGAAAATTTAACTGTTTTGTAGAAAATTCGTCTTTTGTGCTTAAAAATTCAACAATTTGGTAGAAAATTCAACTATTTGGTACATAATTAAACTTTGTTGTAGAAAATTCATTTTATGAATGGAAATTAAAAATTCTCTTAAATGAAAATTTTACTACTCAATTTTTGGTTCCAAATTTATATTTTTTAATTCGAAAATTCAACTATTTGGTGAAAAATGTTAAAATTTGAACTAAAAGTTAATCAAATAAAATTTAAACTGATATCACATCCATTCTTCAAACTATTTAGTTGAACATTTACGTAATTTGTTGAAAATTCGTCTTTTCTGGTAGAAAATTAATCTTCTTGGTTGAAAATTCAGCTATTTGGTTAAAAACTGATGAATTTTGAAAAAATATTAATTTTCTACCAAAAGAGATGAATTTTCAAACAGAAAAGACGAAATTTCAACAAAAGAGTTGAGTTTTCAACCTAAAAAGTTATTATTTCAACCGAAAAACGCGAATATTCAACCAAATAGTTGTATGCTATAACAAAACATATTATTAATTTTGAACCAAACGGTTGCATTTTTAACCAAAAAATAAATAAATTTTCAACCAAGAAGATAGATTTTCTACCAGAAAGACGAATTTTTAACCAAAGAGTTGAATTTTCAACCACAAAGATTAATTTTCAACTAAGAAGATTAATTTTCTATCGAATAAGACTAATTTCCAACAAAATAACTTTCAAAAAAATATTTCAATTTTCAACCAAAGAAAATCTTCCTACTAAAATTATGAATCTTCAACCCAAAATATTATTTTTAACAAAATAGTTGAATCCTCGAACAAAACAGATTATTGTCAAACGAATGGTTGCATTTTCAAGCCAAAAAGACAAATATTTTACAAGACAGTTGAATTTTCTACAAAAATAGATGAATTATTAATTTAAAAAGTCTAGTTTTGAATTTTAAAAAATTCAATGTATCAGAAAAAAATTGACATGTAATACCGAAAAGTTAAAGGAGGACTCAATATTACTTTCAGTGGTCTAAGAAAGTGATTTTTATCTATTTCGGCCCAATTTTGAAGTGGTTAAAAACTCCTCCTTTTTAACAAAAAAGTTCATTTTCAACCAAGAAAGATTTCAACCAAATAATAAAAGTATAAATAAATAATAATTAATTAGAATGAATAGAAAAATTTAATTTAATTAATTAATTAAATAAATAATTAATTTCCAGCAAATAATAAAATTTTTACCCAAAAAAGATTAATTCAAGGGTTGCAGTTCAGAACGACATAACTAACAAGACCACCGATTACTATTCATTACATACACAGATCGATTAAATTTACTTTTTTTTTAGATAAAATCTAAAATGATATGGATTAAAGTGACTATAGTGACTTTTTCTTAAAAACGTGACTAAAATTCCCTGCTAATTCCAGGTTTTTTCCAGGTATAATTTTTCATAGCATGGATCCATTCAAATATTTCGCATATTTTAAAACAATCAACTCGGAATATGTGTACAGTTTCGCGATTTTATTATAAATAATGTTTTTTTCAGTTTCTAGAAATTCAATTAATACTACAAGATATTCTTAAATATTCTAGCAAGATCGATTAATTAAATAATACTAAAAATATAATTAATCATTTCTTGAATTTGTATCTAAAGTCCACGAATTTGAATAATAATTCAAACTAATTTTTACTTTATCTACTTATACTTAAAATTCAGTCCATATTTTGGTGAAATTAATGTGGGCACTATATCAAATTCAATTTGAACCGCTTAAAATTCCTAATTTTTCAAGTAAAAATTTGGATTTTCAAAAATATAGATGAATTTTTAACAAAATAGTTCACTTTTCAACCAAAAAGACGATTTAAAAAAAATACATTAATTCTTAATTAAACAGTTGAATTTTTAACTGAAAAAGATCAATTCTCAAACAAATAGCTGAATTTTGAAATAAAAAAGATCAGTTTGAACCAAAAATAGAATAGTTAAATTTTCAGTTAAAAAAATTAATTTTCCAAAAAACAAAATATATATATTTTAAAAACAAATTTAATTCAACTTTCAACCAAGTAGTTTTATTTGCAAGCGAAAATAAAAAAAATTTTCAACTAAAATGATGAATATTTAGCTGGAATACTTGAATTTGTAACCAAGAAGATGATTTTTTACCAGAAAGACGATTTTTCAACAAAATACATGAATTTTCAACTGAAATGGTCAATCTTTAACTGCAATAGTTGATTTTTTAACCAAAAAAATGAATTTTCAACCAAGAAGATTAATTTTTACTAAAGAAGACGAATTTTGAAGAAAATACATGAATTTTCAATTAAAAAGATAAATTGTCAACCAGCAATTTGATAATTAAATTTGCAGTTAAAAAATAATGTTCAACCAAAGAGATGAATTTTCAACTGAATGGATGTAAATTTCAATTAGAGTAGTTGCATTTTCCGATAGAAGCAAAAAACAAAACTCATTTTCAAAAAAATAGTTACATTTTCAAACAAAGTGATGAATTTTCAACTAAAATTATGAATGTTCAACTAGATTAGTTGAATTTGAGAACATGATTTTTTAACTAAAATGATGAGTCTTTAACTAAAATCATTAAATTTCAAACAAAAATATTAATTTTCAATCCAGAAAATTAATTTCGACCAAAAAAGTCAAAATTTTCAACTAAAAAAGATAACTTTTCAACCAAATATTGAAAATATTGAAAAAAACAAAATTTTCAGTAAAAAAAGTAATATTCAACAGAAACAAACAGGAATAGTTAAATTTTCAGTAAAAAAATTAATTTTTAGCTGAAGAAAAAACGAATTTTCAACAAAATAACTCATTTTTCAACCAAGGAGATTTAAATTTAAGAGATTTAAACCAGAAAAGATTTAAATTTGTAATCAAAATCAATGGAATTCAACCAAAAAGAACGAATTTTCAACAAAATACGTGAATTTTCAACCAGATACTTGAATTTTCAACTAAAACCGATCAATTTTCAACCAAAAACAGAACAGTTGAATTTTCAGTTTAAAAAATTTGTTTAAAACAAAAAAAAACGAATTTTCAACAGAACAGGGTGTCTAGCTATTCATAGGGAAAACATTCAAGGTATTTTTCAGGTTTTCCAGGTCAAGAAATCAAGTTTTTCCAGGTCTTCTTTTTTTTACATCAAATAAGTAAATAACCGTTTGTTATAGATGTAAAAAATGAGCCATTTCATTTTTTCTGGCTAACACTTTTTAAATAAAGCATAACAAAATTATTAATTTTTTGCGAACATAAGTCGTCTTTGAAATCCTTGAAATCTTTGAAATCTTTCTAAATATTTGTGAATTCGTTGAAATCTCTTGAAGTATTCCAAACATTTGCGAAATGTTGAGATTTCTGTGAAATCTTTTGGAATCTTTTTGAATTTTTGTAAAATATTTGAAATCTTTAAAACCATTGAAATCTTTGTGACATTTTTGGAAATCTTTAAAAAAATTTATGAAATCCTTGAAATATTTGTGAAAGCTTTCTTTAATCTTTGTTTGTGAAATCTTTTGTGTTCGTTTGAAATCATTAATATCTTTTGAAATCTTCCAAAATTTGTTGAAACTTTTTGAAATAGTTAAACATTTTTGAAATACTTGTGAAATCTTTTGTATTCGTGTGAAATCATTGAAATATTTGAAATCATTCAAAATCTTTGAAATGTTTTGAAATCTGGTGCACACCCTTTTTGAAATCTTTGGAATACTTGTATTCTTTTGAAATTGTCATGAAATTTCTATGAAACCTTTGAAATATTTGTGAAATCTTTTGTATTCCTTTGAAATCATTAAAATATTTTTAATCTGTGTAAAATCTTTTGAAATCATAGAAATCCTCAAAATCTTGTGTAAGTTTTAAAATCTTAAGAAATGTTCGAAATCTTTGTGAAATCTTTAAAATGTGGTGCACACGCCATTTTCAAATTTTTGAAATCCTTGCAATCTTTATGAAATGTTTGAAATCTTTGGGAAATTTTTGTGAAATCTTTGTCAAATTTTTTGAAATACTTGTGAAATATTTCTTAAATCTTTGTTTGTGAAATATTTTTTATTCGTTGAAATCATTGAATTATTTGAAATCTTTTAAGATTTCTACAATGTTTTGAAACCTTTTGAAATCGTTTCAAATCTTCGAAATGTTTTAAAATCTTTGAAATCGGGTGTACTGTACCCTTTTTGAAATCTTTGGAATTCTTATATTCTTTTGAAATCGGTATGAAATTTCTATGAAATCTTTGAAATATTTGTGAAATCTTTTGTATTCATTTGAAATCATTAAAATATTTTTAATCTGTGTAAAATGTTTTGAAATCATAGAAATCTGGTTTACTATAACCTTTTTAAAATCTTTTGAAAGTGAGATCTTTTAAATCTGGTGCACACGCCATTTTCAAATTTTTGAAATCCTTGCAATCGTTATGAAATGTTCGAAATCTTTGGGAAATTTTTGTGAAATCTTTTGAAATATTTGTGAAATTTCTCTTAAATCTTTGTTTGTGAAATCTTTTTCATTCGTTGAAATCACTGAATTATTTGAAATCTCAGTGAAATCTTTCCAAATCTTCTAAAATGTTTTGAAACCTTTTGAAATCGTTTCAAATCTTCGAAATGCTTTAAAATCTTTGAAATCTGGTGTACATGCCCTTTTTAAATCTTTGAAATCTTTTTAAAATGTTCAAAATCCTTTTAAATATTTTAGAATCTTTGAAATATTTTGAAACCTTTTGAAATCATTAGTAATGTTTTGTAATCTGGTATACACTCAAAAACCGAGTGGTGAAACCCTTGAAAAATCCGTTATATAGCCATGGCCCATTCTAATTCTGAAACTGAATTAACATCGAAATTTTCGAAATAATTTTTAAGTTTAATATCACAAAAAAATTTATATTTTAACATTCTATATTAGCGGAGACGAAATAAAAAACTTATAGAATTATTCACAATATTAAAGTCTGTTCATTGCAATCTATAAAATAATTGGTAAAGCCTACAAAAAATGCCTAGAAATCTCTTTATTTATTCTGCAATGAGTCAAAGATAAATTATATCTTGATAAATAAAAAAATTTGCAGTAGCAAGATTTCTTCTAAACGAGATGTTTCTTTCATAATAGACTAAAAAATTTGATATCTTTTAGCATTTCAATAAAATAACTGTTTTAAAAGAAAAAAAAAATTAATTCAAGGTCGCTGGACACCCTACAAAATAGTTCAATACAGTAATATAAAGCTACTTTTACAAATGAAGAATCATTGTTATTCAATTTAATATGGCAATTGAAAAAAATTAAGCAACCTCCCGAAAACATTCCCTGACAATTCCAGGTTTTCCAGGTAGGGTAGACACCCTGTTATATTGAAAGTAGGATAATGGGCGAAATAAATGAATAACTCTGAAATTAAAAACCGGCATTAAGGTATAATGATTTATTGTAGTAAAATTAGAGTAAATAACAATCACATATCGTGTCATCTATCAACGAGATATAACACACATGTTAAACTGATGCGACATAAATAATTTAGATGCATCGTCGATGATTCGATGCCACGGTGCTTAGAAATCACGTAACATTAAAAATATATATGTATAATATATATATAATATGTATAAATTGTCGAGTTATTCCTATAAATATCCTCTAAAATCTTGTGTGGCAAATAATCACTTAAGAACAAATTCACAATTTAGTCGTTACAATTTTTTAGGCACCAATGGTATGCGGACCCTGTCTTTGGTACATACGACCGATTCATTTTCAATGTGTTTCAACGAAGACGCTTAACTGGTCCTCCAGCTGGCCAGTTTCAAATGTCGCTTCTCTCGTAACCACTTCACACTTTTTTCACTTTCTTTTTGTTCTTTAGATACCGAAGATTGGGATAGTCGTTCGTCAGTGACACAGTTCATCTTCAACGTGAAACGTGCACGTTCTCCAACCATTTCTCAGTCTTCTTCCTTCTTCTCAGGCTTCAAGTCCACCATTGCGTGCAATTCTTCGGGACTGTATCTGTAATCAAACAAATAAATTCAAATATCAGTGACTGATTATTAGTGACAAAAATACCAAAGCTCTTGGTGTCATTAAAACTGATTACAGGGATCACAGAGGTTCAGTACTTTTCAATCGACTTAGGTTTTGGCAATTGCCACAGAAAATTTTCAAAAAGTGTTTTTACAAACCAAAAAATACATGTTTTAGATTGTACAAACATTTAAAAAACCATAACATATCCTTTTCGGTTTGTAAAAAGACATTTCGAAAAGTTTCTTTTGCGATTTTGTTGCCAAAGACTAAGTCAACTTGGGTGATTTTTCTAGAGAAAGGCTCAAGTTGTTGGTAAAAAAAGGGAATTTTATTTATTATTAAAAACATTTTATATTATATTAGTATCTCGTCTTTTCTTTAGCAAATTTTCTAGTGATTTTTGCGTTTAAAATATTTTTTCAGCTAGCATTGAAAAATCTGTTGAACTAGCACTATCTACTGATAAAAATGTAACAGAAAAAAATGAAGAAGATCAAAGTTAGATTTCGATTCCTTATTCTCATCAATTATTTTCTAGTGTATTTTTATCAGTTGAAAGCTCTCATATTTTCAAACAAATTTTTAATGTCAAAAAAAAATTATGGTGTAAAAAACAGAAACTAAAAAAAATATTATTCACGAAAATAACAAAATTATGAGGATAAAAATTTGTTCGAATACGCAGTTTGCTAGCATGTAAAACCAAGCCCAAATTAATTATACTTTATTAAAAAGTACGCTACTTTTTTGGATATATTTGCGATTTTAAAAATTTTGTTTCTCGAACCATATTTTTTTCTTTTACGTATTTTATCACATATTTTGAAAGTATTCAAAATGAGTCAAAATTCTTATTTATTCATCTCAGGCTTCAAAGTCCCTTTTTTCCCCTTGTCACGTTTTTTTACCTAATTCGAACTAAACTAATAGAAACCAATAAGAAAATCCAACTATTTTTGGTTGAAAAGTCTACTATTATATTTTTGGATGCAAATTCATATTTTCTGGTTAAAAATTTTATTATTTGGTAGAAAATTCAAATCTTTTGTTGAAAATTCGTTTTTTGGATTGAAAATTCAACTATTTTCGTAGAAAATTAAACTATTTGGTCGAAAATTAACTTTTTTGTTGAAAACTCTTATCATTGGGTTGAAAAATAAACTCTTTTGTAGAAAATTCTTCTTTTTGGCTTGTAAATTCATCAATTTAGTAAAAAATTCAACTATAAGGTTGAAAATTCAAAGATTTGGTTGAAAATTTAACTGTTTTGTAGAAAATTCGTATTTTTTTGTTAAAAAATCCACTATTTGTTTTAATTTTTTTATTGTGGATTCAACTATTCTCTTAAAAATTCGTCTTTTTTGTGTGATTTCAATTGTTTACGATTTCAATCTGATTTTTTTTCTGGTTGAAAAATCAAATATTACAATTTTCGCTGAGAATTTATATTTTTGTGTTGATAATTCAACTACTTAGTTAAAAATCAATTTTTTTTTTGGTTGAAGATTAATCACTTTCATTTAAAACTCATCTCTTTGGTTTAAATTTAACTATTTTGTTGAAAATTTGTCTTTTTTGGATGAATTCAATTGTTTTTTATTTAAAATCAAGAAATCGTCCTTTTTGGTTATGAATTCAATTACTTGAATAAAAGTAGAATTACTTTTTTTTTTTATTTTTTTTTTTAAGATTCATCATTTTAATTAAAAATTCCCCTCTTTGGTTGAAAATTCGTCCTTTTTGGTAGAAAATGTATCTTTCTGGTTGAAAAACCAACAATTTTGTTTAAAAGCCATTCTTGTTGGTTGAAAATTGAACTATTTTCGTACAAAATTGAACCATTTGGTTGAAAATTTACATTTATGTTTGAAAATATATATTTTCAGGTTGATAATTAATTTGCTTTTTAGAAAACTCGTCTTTTTGGTTTGAAAATTCAACAATTTGGTGGAAATTATTTTCTTTCCTGACAGAACAATCTTTTTTGGTTAAAAATTTAACTATTATTTTTTTGCAAATTTGTCTTTTTTAGTAAATTTAACTATTTTTTATTTAAAATAAAAATCTGTTTTGGTTGAAATGGAAATTGTCATGGAAAATTTTAATAAATAATCGAAACTTTTATTATTTTGTTCAAAAATCAACAATTTTGTTAAAAATTCATTCTTTTTGGTGAAAATTCAACAGTTTTGTAGAAAATTCGTCTATTTGGTTAAAGAATCATTATTGTAGTTAAATAATCATTTCTTTGATTGAAAATCTAGCAATTTTGTTGAAAATTCGTCTTTTTGCGTTGAAAATTCAACGATTTTGATAGAAAATTAAACTATTTGATAGAAAATAAACCTTTTTATTAACAATTCACATTTCAGTGCTGAAAGCTCAACTTGTTTTGTGAAAGTTCGTCTTTTTGGCTAGAAAATTCAAAAATTTGGTTGAAAAATTAACTATTTTGTTGAAAAGTCATATTTTTTGGAATCATTCAAAAGCTTTTTAACAAAAATTAAAATCAATTAAAATCTTTTTTGGTTCAAAATATCAACTACTGAATTTTTTCGTTGAAAATGGACTTTTTTTGAAAATTCAACTATTTTGTAGAAAATGTATGGTTGAAAATTCAAATACTTGGTTAAATATTGAACTTACTTTGTTAAGAATTCATTTTTTTGGTTGAAGATTTGTCATTTAATTACCCCTGTTTATATAGCATTTTGGCAAGTGAAGCCTGTAACCTCTATAAAGATGTTTTTCATTTTCAACTACACAATTAACAACAATAAAAAATTATGAGGTTTTTCATTAATTTTCTACAAAACAGATTTTTAACCAAATTTTTGAATTTTCAACCTTAATTTTCATTTTTTGACTACATAATCTTTCCGGTATAGTTTCTTAAAAATGAATTTGACACCTTGTAAAAAAGGGAGAAAAGGGGAAAATTGGGTCAAAATACTCGATTTTTATGTATTTTAGGGAATTTTCAAATTTAAAGGGGTAATCAGATTTAAAAAAAGGTGGATGAGGTAAAAAAGGAGACGGACTGTGATCCCTGTGATTAAAAAGGTGAGGAATTTGATTTAAAAAAATCGAGGCTTACCCTAGGAGACTCTGCAAGTCGCAAACAAAGCGATAGACGTATCGCTTGCCGGCGGTCTTATGTATAATATTCTTGTCGTAGTAATATCGTAAACCACGACTAAGTTTCTCGTAGTTCATCTTGGGCTTATTTTTCCGAATTCCCCATCGACGAGCTACTTCGTCAGGATCTGTGAGTTTGAATTCCCATCCATCGCCGGTCCACGATATGAAACCTTGACAAGACTTGTCTGTGAGAAGTTCTAGTAGAAACTGCCACAGCTGAATGGGACCAGAGCCCGTGAAACATGGACCACTTCCTAAAATAGAAAAGAAAACATTAGAAAAATTAGTTTTTCAAAACTCTAATCAAAACCCAACTCAAGACTTCTTACAGGGGCGATTTCATGTATGCATTCCCTTTTAAAATTCTACGTTTCAGCTTAAGGTTTCTCATTAATTCTCGTCAAAATTAACTCTTAAAATGTAATTTTCCCAGGAGAACCTACACCCCATTTTCAGGTCTCGGACTCACTTTAGAGATGAAAAATAGTGTAAATAGTGTCACAAATTTTTTTAAATAGTGTCATAAAATTTTTCAAGTATTAAAAATAAACTTCAATGTTTATCTAAAATGTTATTATTTAGTATATCACAATTCTTATTTATTTATCACAGACTCCTCATTGTTCCACTTAAATATGAACTGAATTAATAGAATCCAATAAGACACTCCTACTATTTTTTGTTGAAAATTCATTATTTTGGTTGAAAAGTACACTATTAAATTTTTAGTTCGGAATTCATTTTTTTATTTATTTAAAAATTGTATTATTTGGTTCCAAATTTAATTATTTTGTTGAAAATTTGAATTCAATATTCAAATTGAATTCAATTGAAAATTCTAAAAAATCAGTTAAAAAAGTCTTGGTTCAAGATTTAACCGCTTTTTTGAAAATTCGACATTTTGATTGAAATTTTTTTTCTGCTCGACTAACAAATTTTTTAAATAAAAATTATACTATTTTGTTGAAAATTCTTTTGCTTTGAAATTTCATCTCTTTATGTACAAATTTCATCTTGTTTAGTTACAAAATGCAACTGTCTGGTTAAAAGTTAATCTATTTCGGTTGAAAAATAACTTTTTGTTGTTGAAAATTCACATTTTCGGGTTGGGAATTCAATTGTTTTGTACAAAATTTATATTTTTAGCTGGAAAAATCAACAATTTGGTAAAAAAAATTATTTGGTTGAAAATGTATGTATTTTGTTCAAAATTCGTCATTTTTGGTAGAAACTCGTACATTTTGGTTCAATTCACTTGTTTTTTATTTAAAATGAAATATTTCTGTTAAAAAAAAACTATTATATTTTCTGATGAGAATTAATCTTTTTTTGGTTGAAAACTCAACTACTTAGTTAAAAATTTATTGTTTTTGTTGATGACTCATAATTTTAGTTGGTAACCCTTTTTTGGTTAAAAATAAGTTTATTTTGTTGAAAATTAGTTTATTTGTTTGTAAATTGATGTATTTAACTTAAAATTAACTGACAAATTAAATATTCCATAATTGGTTGAAAATTTATCTTTTCCAGTTGCAAATTCAACTACTTGGTTGAAAATTCGTCTTTTCTGGTAGAATATTAATCTTTTCGTTGACTAATTCATCTTTTTGGTAAAATTGATTTCTTTAGTGGAAAATTTAATTATAAGCTTGGAAATTCCTTAAATTCAAACATTGGTTTGAAAATTCGTGTATTTTGTTGAAAATTAATCTTTTTTGGTTGAAAATTCATTTCTTTGGTTAAAAATTCATCTGTTTGGTTGAAAATTTATTTTATTTAGTTGAAAATTTATTTTTTTACTGAAAATCTGTTTTTAGAAGACTGATATTTTGCATTGAAAATTCAACTATTAGGTTACAAACACTTTTTTTCTTTGTTTGTTTAAGATTCACCATTTCAGTTAAAAATTCATTTCTTCAAACTGAAATTTTAACTTTTCCATTTTTTATGGGAAATTTATCAGTTTTAGGTGCAAATGCAACTATTTTACTTAAAATTCGTCTTTTTTGGTAGAAAAGTAATCTCAATAGTGGAAACTTCATCTTCTTGGTTAACAATTAATTAATTTGTTTAAAAATTCAACAATTTTGTTGAAAATTCATTCTTTTTGTTTGAATTTTTTTTCTAACTGAAAATTTAGCTGTTATATTATTTTATAAATTTATTATGTTTAGTTGAAAATTCATGTATTTTGTTGAAAATTGGCTTTTGTGGTAGAAAATTAATCTTTCGGGTTGAAAAAAAAAACTATTTGGTTAAAAATTCTTTTAGGTTCCGAAATTTATCGTTTCAGTTAAAAATTCATTTCAACTGGAAGTTTAACTTAACATCTTTTTGATTGAAAATTCAAGTATTTGGTTAACTTTTTTTTTTAAAGATTGATCGTTTTAGTTAAATAATTATTTATTTATTTAGAAAAACCTATTTTGTTGAAAATTCGTTTTTTTTTTTAGTTGAAAATTTATTTTTGTGACTGAAAAGTCATATTTTTGTTTAAAAATTTCAGTATTGAGCTTGAAAATTCAACATTTGAGGTGAAATTTTTTTTCTTTATTGACTGAAAAATCTTTCTTGTTTAAAAAGTAATTTTTTATAGAAAATTCAACAACTTGGTTGAGATTTGAACTCATTTCTTAATTCATAAGAATCAATAAGATCATCCACAAATCGTCTAACGTTATTTTTGGATGACACCCAAATTCACGAAAAAAATTAGTTCAAAATTTCACAAAAAAACCTTACGTATTTAAAGCCAATTAGCGAAAAAGTTGAAAAATATTTTTCGAGGAAAAGTAAAGAAATAGTGGCATTAGCGGAAAATTTTGAGAAAATAGTGTCTTTAGTGTAATTTTTTTCGAAATAGTAGCAAAATAGTGTCATCGCCCAAAAAAAGTGTAAATAATGTGGTGAGTCCGAGACCTGCATTTTATGTAAATTGATGAATTGAAGACAGTGGTTAAGAAAAATAGAACATACCTGTGTAACCAGCGAGCAATGAGCTCTGAAGAAGCGGCTTCTGGTCGGGATTGTTGCCAATGGCTGAGGGATGATGAGGATTCGAGGAATCCCGAGGTCCTAGCCCAGCTAGGAACGCGGGATGGTGCTGAAGGTGCTCGCTCAGAGGACCCATCGATCCCCATTGTTCTCCTCCACCTACTCCACCACCTCCACCACCTCCAGTCCCACTTCCGCTTCCTGGTACCGTCTGGAATGACGATCCATCGTACTGGCCGTAACCTTCGCTATAGCCTTCATGATAACGACCTGCAATTAAACATGGATTCATTAACAAAAACAGTAAAGACATCAAAGTAAAGGCGCCGAATTAATCTGAAGAGCTAATAATTTTTCAAAAGCTTCAAGATTTTGAAGAGATTAGGAGGCGGATATTTACCTCGTGAGTAGTTTTTGAAGGCAGGAGGCTGGTACTTTGGCTCCAGCTGAATGCCACTGGCACTATAGAATTCTGGAGATCCATCGAGGTTGTAGGGATGAGGAGGTTGATGATCCTGTGGCAAATTGTGATACTCCGAGGCTTCATCATAACCGGAATAGTGTGCCGGGGTCATGTAGCTCTCGGTGGTTGCGTTGCTGACCCGGAGGTCGACCTCGTTGCCACCCGATCCGAGGTCTCCGCCACTGGCCAATCCTCCTCCTCCACCTTGTAAGTGTTCCGTTATGTGGTGATTGCTGTAGTTTGCTATTCAACAAAAACAATCCATTAGACTCAATTTATAAGAAAAAAGAAAATCGAACACATTACGCCAAGGTTGAACCTTTCACGTCTTACAAGACAAGACCAATCTAATGAGTAGTCAAGTATAAGTTGAAAGAATTCCATCAAGCTCTTAATTATTCTTGTCTTTATTTGCTTTTATCTGCATTTATCTTTAAACTAACAATAGGATTCTTGTGAATACTTACATTCCGTTTTGAGCTGATTTAAATTTCGTAAGTGAATGTAGGCGCTGTTCGTATTGGGGTTGTTATTGTTGTTATTGTTGTTCGAGTTGCTGCTAGGGGTGGTTGAATGAGAATTATTTGGAGGTTGATTGCTATGATTGTGAGGGGGTGGAGAATTTTCTCTTTGACTGTCATCCTGGCACACTGGACTACGAAGGTGGTTGTAGCCTCCTGTAACAAAGGATAAAAAATTCCAATTATAGCATAACAAATACAATTCAAATTCTGGACATAATTTTCTAGGTTTATTCTAAAAGTTTTAGGGATGTTGTAATAAATGATATCGTAATGACCTTCATCAATAGGGTTCCTACAAAATCGCAAAAAAAGGAAATAGTTGATTTTTCAATCCTAAAGATGAATTTTCAACCCAAAAATATGAATTTCTTATCAAAATAATTGAATTCCCAACCCAAAAAAAGACGAGTTTAAACAAAATAAATAAATTTTCAAGAAAACAGTACAATTTTCAACCAAAAAAGAAATTTATAGCAAAGGATTCAACTTTTAATCAAGAAGCTGAAATTGCAAACAAACAAGATGAATTCTTAAAAAATATATAATAGTTGATGTGTCAACCAAAAAAAATTTTCATTTTAAACCAAAAACAGGTGAATTTAACCAAAAAAAAAACTAATTTTCAGCAAAATAGTTGAATTCTCAACCAAAAAAGATGAACTTTCAACAAAATAGTTACATTTTCAACCAAAAGATGAATTTTTCACCAAAATTAATAGTTTACCACAAAAATTGAATTTTCAACAAAATAGTTAGATTTTTAAGTAAAGACGAAAAATTTTCAAACAAACATGGAACAGTTAAATTTTCATTTAAAAAAAATTAATTTTCAACAAAAAAAAAAAGATTTTTTAACAAAATAGTTGAAATTTCTTCCACAGAAATGAATTTTCAGCCAAACACATAAATGTTCAACTAAGGAAATTAATTTTCTACAAAAAAAGCCGAATATGCAACAAAACACATGAATTATCAACCAAAAAGATGAATTTTTCATAAAACATTTAATTTTCAACCAAATAGTTTAATTTTCAGTCAAGAAGATGATGAATATATTTTTTTATCAAAATGTCAAATTTTTGCCAAAATTTCAAAACAAAGATGATTCTCACCAAAACATGTAATAGTTGATAGTTCAATCGAAAAAGATTTTTATTTTAAATCAAAAAAATTAATTTTAACAAAAAAATACGTATTTGGAATAGTTAAATTTCCATTTAAAAAAATTAATTTTCAATCCCAAAAAAAAGAATATCGACAAAATAGTTAAATTTTCAATCACAGAAAAGAATTTTCAACCAAAAAGATGAATTTTCAGCCAAGAAAATTAATTTTCTACCATAAAAAGTTCAACTGAAAAAGATGAATTCTCAACCAAAAAAGATATGAACTTTAAATTTTAACAAACCGTTGTATTTACTAAAAAATACGAATCTTCAAACAAAACAGTTGAATCCTCAAACCAAAGCTGATTAATTTTCAACCAAAAAAGTTGCAATTTTAGGCAAAAAAGATTACATCTGTACATTTCCTTTTCCAAATCGAATTTTAATTAGGTTTCCCGTTTATTTAATAAACAGAATTTATATGCATGTTCATTCCCTAAGTTTATAAAATCTTAGTAAGATTTTGTGCATATGTGTGGGGGAGCAAATCTTACAGTATCTTAGATTGGGGGGGGGGGGTCCAGAAAAATGCCTTACGTAATTTGTTTATCGAAAATTCCCTGATATCAGGTTTTCCCTGACAATCCCTGGCCAGCTTTAAATTCCCTGACTTTCCAGAATTCCCTGACATGTAGCAACCCTGATTAATTTAAAACTTCAACATTTCATTGAATCAATAGAAAGAAGGAGTGAAGATGGTGAAAACTCTTTTTATATTGAAATTCGCTTTTCATTCTTTTTAGGAATTTCTTAAACTTACATCAAGACACATTTGATGTTTTGAAAATATGAAGGCGAGGTAACCATGTCAGAAACGGGGAAGATAAAAACTTTCAGCTGTCTCGCTGAAAGAAATAGGGGACTTGCTGATATTCTAGAAGGGGTCTAGTTTAGCCCCACCTCCCCCTTTCTTAACAATCGTCCTTATTGCTATTGGTTGCACTCTCGCTGTAACTAAACTTTTCAGAACCTCTGGTTTCAGATGCATTTTGTGGGACATTTTCCGGGCACAATACAAGGGGGTTGGGCTGATCAAAACTAAAATTTATTGGGTGGAAATTATTCCTTGAACGTTCCTTAAGAAGTGACTAAACTTTAATTTAGAAAAAATGGATAACAAGTACTTCTTTCTACCATTTTTATGGAAAATTGGCTTCTCCCATTTAAAATCCAAGTTAATTTCAGAAGCCCGGGGTGGACGGGTTAATGTTGACTAATTTGAAAAAAAAAAAGAAATAGGGAATTTATTTTTCAGGAGAACGAACAAATTGGGGGAATTGATCACCAAAAATCAAAAGTCGATTTTTTGGACCACCCTAATGTCTCACAAGATTTCGACATTTCTCTTACTACACCCTTAATTATATAAAATTCAAAATTTGTGCCTTCATTCTTCTACATTCAGTGACTGCAACAACCGAAAAACATAATTGAAAGAAGATCTTTCACAGGGGCAAATAACACCCTGTTCAAGAGCTTTTTCTCTAACAGTAGTTTATTACCGATTGCATTTGAGTGTAAATATCCCCTTAAGGTTTTGAAGAAATGTAAATAGAGACGTCTTCCCCGTGCTTCTACAATACAGAATAATGAATGCGCAATTTTGAGATATAATTGTTTACTTCCTGAACAACAAATAACAATAATAAAAGTTGAAAAAGATAAAAAATTCGTTCACTTATAGCATTTTTTGTAATTTCTATTTTTCGTTCCCCCCTCCATGGTAGCTACTCCACGGGTCGTAAAAATGGTCTGAAAAAAATATGTACATCAAGTACGCAAATGTAGCTTTTGCATTAACCAACTCCACCCAAAAAAAGTTGAAAATAGTAAAAATGGCGCATATTTTCCTTGGAAAACGTGAAAATTTAGAAAAAATTGTTAGCGCTGTGTTTATAAAATTGGATTTTTTTTTTATAAATCAGGTCGCTGGTTAGTGCGATAGAGGCACTTTTTTACGTAAACTCTGTAAATTTGAAGCAATTCAAAGCATCCGATCGTTAGTTATCTCGTGGCAAACGTTAAAAAAACGAAATGCGAGAAAAAGCGGTTTAAAGTTTTCATCACTTGACAAAATTTAAATTTACCAGTAATTTTCAACATTGCGGAATAATAAAATGCAAAAAACAAAAGAAAATTTTACTTGTGTACCGTCAAACGGGGTAATTTCGGGCATTCCTAAATCGATAGTTTAAATAGCTTAAGGTGGGTGGTTTTAACCAGAATCTAGAACCAGTTAAGGCTTGAACTGATTCCAGATTCTTTGAACAGTTTTGAGTAATTTATCCTATAAAGTTAGGTAATTTAGGGGTGTCCGAATGTACCCCACATGTCCGAAATTACCCCGTTTGACGGTACCCCCTTAAAAAGAATGAATGAAAGATGGATTCTAAAATTAAATCAGCCATATCGCACTTCTGGAAATTGAATTAATTGCAAGAGTAAATGCGTAAAAGAGATACTGCGTCTCAGATATCAGACTGATTGTGAGTTGTCTACGTTACTGATAAAATATCAGGAATCCGTGGTGGAGATGGAAACGCGGCAGTACCGCGAGTATGTACGGCACTCGCGGTAAGCTGAACGGGAGGAACGGATGAAACGTGGGCGGTGCAGAGCAACGATTGGTGGAAGTCGACTCCGCCTATCTTCAACGCAGGTTACAACTCGTGTGAGAAATCCGCGGGAAGAAGAATATAAAACATATAACAATCCTATTTCGCGATTTACTGCCTATTTTATAAATGAAACATAACATTGCCATGATGCCAAGGTCAACTAGAAAACATCCCTTGACAAGTAAATTACTCTTACCCCTTTTTTCAGACAATAATGTTAAAGTTTTAAAGCAACTAAGCAAGAGTATTATTTTGCCATCCTGAGAAACCGATTAATGCAAAAATATGCCAATAATTTTCTTTCACTGAGGTTTTATTCAGAAACAAAATCGCGAGGTGGGGGCAGATTCTTTCTAGAATATTTAAAATTGAGCCAGAGGTGGAGGAAAGAAAATATTTAAGTATGGAATTTAGACAATATCGTGGAGATCAATTCTGAACAAAACAAATATTCTCTCTAAGAGACAGAACGATTTAATTATATGTAAATTTAGGAAGAGTCCTCGAGCTTTAAAGAGTATGAAAATTCATTAAGGGGGGAAGAGTACAGGCTATAAGCATAATTAAGGTGACCCATTGCATGTGACTAACCTCTCGTGATTTAAAATTCATTATTCTCCAACCGCACCGATAATTCGACAGCATAATTTGATAGAAAACAATTTAAACTTGTCAGCAGATAACTTGTATTTGAAGGGAGCCCGACTCATTAAGAGGAATAATAACTCGCTTGGATACTTCGATTTAACCCTTAAACTGAATTTTAAAGAATCGAATTCTCGGACATATTAAAAATTAATTTATACGACTGCTGCGATACAAAAATGTTTCAGCTATACCTACATTGAAAACAGTGAGTAAATTGAATTTAAATTCATGAGGAATCTAAAAGTTCGAGGTAAAATCGTTCCAATTTTATATTCCTTCCAAGACAACAAATTTTAAGAAGTGTTTTGAAATACAATTCAAGTATAGCATTGAAAATTACATTTTTTTCGTGTGAAAAAAATTAGGAACAAATTATTTATAATCAAATAACAAATTTGCACATTTTTTCAATGAGGCTGCCACTACTAGAAATCGTAAACATCTATTGATGCAAGAATACATTTTTAATCATTAATAACTTTTATTATTATATTATATAACTGCAAATCTGCCTCAAAATTAAGGTGGCCGTAAAAAATAATTTTCCAAATTCCCTGATTTTACCAAGATTTCCAATTTTTTTCTCTGGCCTGTGGCCACAGTGAACATGTTAAAGTTTGGGTAAAAGGTTCTTATTTAAAAACAAATTTAAAATGATTATAACGTAAGTCGGGGCTAACCGGGAGGCGCTGGGGAAACAAGGCTACTCATAATTTCATACTTTAGCATTTGATTTCTCTTTTTCTGAATGAAAATCCGAAAGATTTTTTATGGCTTAAAATTCTACTACACTCAGAAAAAAACTTTTCTTGAACCAAACAAACTGTTTTGTTCGATATACTTGAAAATTTGGTTAAATTAAACAAATTTTTGTTCATTCAACAAAATATTTGATTGACCTAACCAATTTTTTCGGTTGAATCAGCCAAATACTCCATCTACCAAAATATTTGGTTAAAACCACCAAAAAATTGAGTTGGGTAAACCAAATATTTTGTTGCCCATATAATAACCAAATTCTATGGTTGAACCAACAAAAATGTTGTTGATTCAACCAAATCGTTTTCTGAGTGTACTTGGTGGAAAATTTAATTGTTTTGTGGAAAATGAAACTATTTTGTTAAAAACTCATATTTTTTGGCTAAAAAGTCCACTACTTGGTTGAAACTTATACTACTTTGTTGAAAATTAATTTTTTTCTTAAAGATTCATCTCTTTGGTAGAAAAATTAAAGATTTTGTTGAAAATTCGTTTTATTTTTGATTGAAAATTTATTTTTACTGAAAATTAAACTATTCCATTTTTGGTTGAAAATTTACCTTTTTTTTTTTGAAAATTTATTTATTCTCTTGAAAATTCGTCTTTTTAGTATAAAATTAATCTTCTTAGTTAAAAAATCATCTTTTCGGTTGAAAATTCAAATCTTTTGTTGAAAATTGTTTTTTTTCTGAAGATTCATCATTTTAGTTAAAAATACATTTTTCTCTGGTTGAAAATTAATTTCTTTAACTGAAATGAAACTATTCCATTTTTGGCGGAAAACTGATCTTTTCCGGTTAAAGATTCGACTATTTGGTTGAAAATTCTTGTAATTTGTAGAAAAAAACGTCTTTTTGGTAAAAACTTAAACATCTTGGTTAAAAAATGTATCCTCTTGGGCTAAAAATGCAAATATTTGGTTGAAAATTAATCTGTTTTGGTAAATGATAGAAGGATGTTGTAAAAATTCGTCTTTTTTGGTTCAATTCAATTCTTTTTTATTTCAAATTCAATTCTTTTTTATTTCAAATTCAAATCTTTTTTGGTTGCAATATCAACTACTACATTTTTCGTAGAGAATTCGTCTATTTTAGTTGAAAATTCAACTATTTGATTGGACTTTTTTTGTTAAAAATTCAACTATTTTGTAGAAAATTCATCTTGTTGTCTTGAAAATTCAACCATTTGGTAGAAAATTAAACGATTTGTTTAAAAATGAACTTTTTGATGAAAATTTATATTTTTTGTTGGAAATTCAACTATTTTGTAGATTATATGTCTTTTTGGTCCTTTTTTGGTAGAAAATTAATCTTTTTGGTAAACAATTTCATTTTTGGTTAATAATTTTTCTTTTATAAGTTGAAAATGCAACTATTTCGTAGAAAATTCATATATTTTTTGAAAATTCGTCTTTTTGTGTAAAAAATAAACCTTTTTTGTTGAAAATTCATCTATTTGGTTAAGGATTCAACTATTTTGTTGAAAATTCATCATTTTTCGTTGAATTAAACTGGTTGAAAATTCCTTTTTATTTTTGTTGAAGAATAATTTTTTTAACTGAAAATTTAACTATTCCACCTTTGGTTAATTATTTGCTTGAAAATTTATCTTTGCCTGTAAAAAATTCAACTATTTTCTAGAAAATTCGTCTTGTTGTCTTGAAAATTCAACCATTTGGTAGAAAATTAAACGACTTGGTTAAAAATGAACTTTTTGTTGGAAATTTATACTTTTTGTTGGAAATTCAACTATTTTGTGGATTATATGTCTCTTTGGTCCTTTTTTTGGTAGAAAATTAATCTTTTTGGTAAACAATTTCATTTTTGGTTAAAAATTTTTTCTTTATAAGTTGAAAATGCATCTATTTGGTGGAAAATTTATGTATTTTGTTAAAAATTCGTCTTCATGAGTAGAAAATTAATTTTTGTTGTAAATTCATCTACTTGATTAAGGACTCAAATATTTTGTTGAAAATTCTCTTTTTTTTAAATTAAACTGGTTGCAGATTCCTTTTTATTTTGTCTGAAAAGTATTTTTTTAAACTGAAAATTTAACTATTCCACCTTTGCTCAACTATTTGCTTCAACATTTATCTTTGTCTGTTAAAAATTATACTATTTGATTGAAAATTCAACTATTTTCTTGAAAGTTGAATTATTTTATTTAAAATTCATCTATTTTGTTACAGTCATATTTTCATATCGGAAGTTTAACTTTGTTTTGTTGAAAATTCGTCCTTTCAGATTCAAATTTCATCTTTATTAGAAAGCTAATTTATCTTGGTTCAAAATAAACTTTTCGAACTCTGTTTAATCGTGAAAAAAGCAGAATAAATCCGTGTTTATCTAACGGCTACGTTACTTTCATGGGGGGGGGGTCATAAAAATCCCAAAATTGATAACGTAGTTTACGAGCGGCCCCGAAAATGAAATGTTTTGACAAAGAATGTGGTCAATTTGTTAAGACTAATTTGAAGAAAGTCGTTCGGTGTTAGGTGGCGCGTAACGGGGTGGCATGTTGGTAGATTGGGTGGTTTGCCATTCTTTTAGCGGCACCTGAAATGCACCTGAAGGGTGCACTTCACCATACGAAAGGTGAACGCATGCAAGCATGGCGTGAGGGCCAGCTTCGAGCAGCACTCCCACGCTTGCTGCTGCTATATGTGTATAAGTATATTTAAGTACGTTGTATATGAAATGGGGTGCGAGCTGGCGTTCAGCGCAGGTGTAGGTTAATGCGATAGGGATAGTTGCTTTTCTGCATAACCATAATATGTACCTTAACTTACTGCTATCGTACATTTTATACCCAAAGAGCCTTTTCCTCGACTCTTTTTCATTTTTCTGCACTATACTCCGACCTAAGCTACCGACTCCAACCAACTGCAACTGTCTTAACGAACCATGTAATAACTGACTTCTTTGCTCAACAGAAATACCGAGAAATTTCCCATTATGGAACTATAAACATTTTATCATCAATGTATATTAATTTATACTTTCTACTTCCTTCGATAACATTTCTGAAATTCAGAATTGCAAGCGTGCAAAATCATAGGATGTGCAGTCTTGATCTTGGTAATGAAGATTGAAATTTGGGATAGTATGTTGATACAATAATATATATCTTGTTGTGTTTCTTATTTGTTTCATATCTTTGAGCAGGATGTTAGTAAACCACAACAGACTTCACAGGCCAAAATGCTCTCAAAACAGGAAAACTAGGAGGATTTTTCACGAAAGTAATTGGGAAATAGGGGAATAAATTCTTTTACATAAATTTTATGTAAGTACTTTCCTAAGGTTCCAAGCCGGAATATGTTGCATTTTCAAAAGAATAGTTGAATTTTCTACCAAAAGAGATGAATTTTCAACACAAAAAGACGAATTTTTACCCAAATAGTTAAATTTTCAACCAAATAGATGGATTTACAAACAAATAGTTGAATTTTCAAACAAGAGAGACGAATTTTTAAACAAAAAAGCTGAATTGTTAACCAAATAGTTGAATTTTTGACCTACAAAAATCAATATTCAAAACAAAAAGAATAATTTTCAACGAAAGAGTTGAATTGTCAATCAAGAAAGATTTTTCACTCAAAAAAGTAAAAATAAATAAATAAGCCAAATTGTTGATTTTTCAAGCCAAAAAGAAGATTCTTCAACAAAAAAGAGTGTCTTCAACAAAATATTTGCATTTTCTAACAAAAAAGTTGGATTTTCAACCAAGAAGATTAATTTTCTACCAAAAAAGATGAATTTTCAAAAAATAAATGAATTTACAACCAAATAGTTGAATTTTCAACTGAAAAATATCAATTTTGAACGAAAGATAGAATAGTTGAATTTTCAATTTAAAAAATTAATTTTCAACAAGAAGAAAGGAAATTTCAACAAAATAGCTTAATTTTCAAACAATAAAGATGAATTCTCAAAAAAAAGAGTTGATACTTCAACCAAAAATATTTAAATTTTAATTCAAAAACAGTTAAATTTACTTTAATATTAATTTAATAATAATTGCATTTTAAACTGAGAGAGATTTTTTCATGAAGAAAAAAAAATCCAATCAAATTGTTGAATTTCTGAGCTAAAAAGGCAAATTTTCTAAGAAACAGCTGAATTTCAACCATAAAATAGATGAATTATCAACAAAAAGTTTATTTTCAAACCAATAGCGGAATTTTGCACCAAAATAGCTGAATTTTTAACTAAAAAAAAAATGAATTTTCAACCAAATGATTGCATTTTCAACAAAATAGATTAATTTTTAACCAAATAGGTAAATTTTTAAGCAAAAGGATGAATTTTAAACCAAGAAGATTAATTTTCTATGGATGAAATAATTTTTAACAAAAAATATCAGGGTTTAAAAAAACTGGAATAATTTAATTTTCTACAAAAAAAACGACCAATTTTCAACCAGAGATGGAAATTCAACGAAAATGTTGAATCTTTAACAAAAAATGAATTTTTTCAAATTAATTCAACTTTTAACCAGTTGGTTCAATTTTCAAAAAATAAAGATGAATTCTCAATAAAAAAAAAAGAATTTTCAACAAAATATTTGAATCCTTAATCAAGTAGAAGGATTTACAACAAAAAAGATTAATTTTCTACCCATAAAGACGAATTTTCAACAAAATACATACATTTCCCACCAAAAATGGAATAATTAAGTTTTCAGATAAAAGACTTTACAAAATTAAATGTATTAATTAAAATTAATATTAAATTAAACGAAAAGAATAATGCTTTACCAAAAAAGGATCAAAAAGATGTATTACCTACAAAGCAGTTGAATTTTCACCCCGAAAATATGAGTTTTCAACCACTAATTTAATTTTTTACCAAATATAGTTAGATTTTCAAATAAATAATTTAATTTTTAACCAGATAGTTGAACTTCCTACCAAAATAGTTGAATTTCCAATCAAAAATACGAATTTTCAACAGAAAGTTATTTTTTAACCAAATCGTTTAATTTTCTACTAAATTGTTGAATTTACAAGACGAAATGACGAATTTTTGGCAAAATATTGAATTTTCAACAAAAAAGTTAACTTACTCAAAAATAGTTGAATTTTGAACTAAAATACATGAATTCTCAACGAAAAATGTAGTAGTTCATATTTCAACCAAAAAAGATTTGAATTTGAAATAAAAAAGAATTGAATTGAATTGAACCAAAAAAGAAGAATTTTCAACAAAATAGTTGAATACTCAACCAAAATATATTAATTTTCACGAAAACAGTTGTATTTTTATCCAGAAAGAGGTCAATTTCTAACCGAAAACACAAATTTGGAACTAAGAAAGATTTTCCAGTCAAAAAAAAATCTCGACCAAATTGTGGAATTTTCAAGCCAAAAAGGCGAATTTTCTACGAAACAGTTGAATTTTCAACCTGAAAATATGAATTTTCAACAAAAAAGCTAATTTGAAATAAAATAGAAACATTTTCAACTAAACAGATGAATATTCGACTAAGAAAATTAACTTTTTTTAAAGTAGTTTAACTTGCATCCAAGTAGTTGAATTTTCAACCAAAAAAGTTTAATTTTCGACCAAAAAGGTTGCGTTTTAACAAAACAATTGAATTTTCAACAAAATAGGATATGAATTCTCTATCAAAAATATAACAGTAGACTTTTGAATTTAAAAGATTTAACTTTTACAGACAAAATATGACTTTTCTACCAAAAGGTGATTTTTCAACCACACGGAGAAAAATGGATGTTTAAATGTAGATGTTCAAAGGGTAAGATTGTTCCGCCTAACATGCAGATATTCATGCCAAACATCTACTATCTTTTTGAGATGTTAGGCGTAAAAATATTTTTATGTTAAACTGTAACATATTCAGATGTTAAAATCATCTGAACGCATGCGCATTGCGCATTCGAATTTCACGACTATATTTGACGGCTATATAATTTCGATATTACAATCATGAAATATTACAATTTTTGAACATTTTCAAAGAATCAAAATTAGCTATCCTTAATTAAAATTGTATAACGGCTTTTGTCTGTCTACACGACGGAACAATGTTCTTAAGTTTGAGGTTATATTGACTCGAACACCTTTGAACATTTGACACGTGATTTGACAAAATGTTTGTGAATTTATAATAACATATGAGTTTAAGTAACCTCAAATAGATAGAATTTTAAATGCAGATTACATATTATTCGTTCTCAGCTTACTTACCCCGTTTTTATTTTTTATTTTGAATGCAAAATATTAAACATAACCTCAGCTAGACTGAATGTATTATCTGATCGGCATTTTATACCCTGTATCTGTTTTTCGTTCATGTACGAAAATTCAAGTTTAGTTTTAAATTCACAAATAAGTTATCAATTAATTCCTCAAATGCTCAGAAATAAGTAAATTCCTCAAATATTTACAGCCGTTAGTTGACATAAACATACATGTAATATTTCGGATATTTCAGGTTGAACATTTTGGATGTTTCAGAGTAACATCTCACTTTTGAATATCTACAGATCCTAACTTTGAACATCTAGATTGCTGTCCTATAGTTAAACATAAAATATGTTAACCCTGAAGATCTAGATGTTACGTTTAAACATCCATTTTTCTCCGTGCAATCAGGACAATTTTTAATCAAAAAAGATGAATTCTTAACCGAAAATATAATAGTGGAGATTTCAAAAGATAATTCCTATATGATAACGAAATATTAAAGAGTGGAATATTGAAGTTAAACTTTTTTTAAACTTGAAAACATCAAAATTAAACACTTCCGCGTTCAAATTTGAGTATTAAAAAAATCATGCAAGACTTATGATATTGTTTAAATTCCATTAGGATGAGACATAAACGAGAACATAAAATCTAAAAGAAGCTTATTTAAATCTTCCTCCTCCACATTCCCCGTAATAAATCCGTTTTATGATACCATTTTTCGCCCCTCATTTACATTTTCCCAGCCTGTTTCCCTATTTTTTTTTCTTCCCCCTCGTTTAAGCGTTCAAACATTGCCAGATTTGACCAAGTTTCTCTCGAACGTGGAAACCAAACCTAACATGTGTGGATCTTTCTTTCTATTCCAAATGAGTCGCGAGCAGCTGGTTTAATGAATCTGGACGAGGAGCTGCATTCCCAGGGAGATGAGAGAAGTGCGAGAAAAAGAAAGGGAAGAAAGTGAGCAAAAGAAGCAGCCGTGTATCAGCCGGAGAACAGGTGTCCACAAGACGTTCGGAAAGCCGGCCAGCGAGGAAGTAAGCAAGGAAGCAAAGCCGGCAAGCAACAGCAAGAAAGCTGTACAGCCGATGGTGGCCAGTCACGGGGCACGCGCCAAACCAAACGAAACGGCAATCGCCCGTGTGGACAGCTGCTATCCAAGAGCATAGACCGCCGACTTGGTCGGCCGGTCGGTTCTTCAAAATTAAAACCTGTGCGCCACTCTTAATTCTTTGCCAGAAGGCAACTTTTCTACCCACTCTTAGCCCTGTAAACGCTTTCAGCCCCAATTCCAACTCACGTCTGTTCACAGTTACACCAATCAGGCAAAAAGAACAAAATTTAATTATAGATATGGTATCTTGATCAGTCCCAATTCACCACAAAAGGGATCTGCCACTTCATCCAAAGAAGAGGTTTCTTCGACAAACGAATATTTTTCTCAAAATTTACTTGGCTCAAACGAGAAGAACGTAGAATTTCAATAAAAACCTTTTTTTGTTTTAATTTATGAAAAGTCTTTATCGGTATTATTGTATCATTTATTCGGTATTCTGAACACCAAAATCGGTCAATTATCTAGGATATTCATTAAAGTGAAATATGAATGAAATAAGATAATTATGTGAATGAATGGCGGTGTGAAAGAAGAAAACTTATGAATATTTGAACTAGCCCAGATGTTCCAGCCACTGAAAATTTAAAACGGAAGTCCTTAATTAAGAACCTATATGTGTAGAAATGAATCTTCATATTTTTGTCGCCAACTGAGATTTATTATAATCGAAAGCAAAAATTCAGGAGAAAAATTATTTAGTAATCCATGCTCTTTTACTTGCAATATTTTTAACAAGAAAAGGATGTTCTGGAAATAATGCTTTTCAAGATCATTTTTCACTCAAATTGGAAAAGTATTTAAGAATATTTTCAGTTAGGATTTTACAAATTTCTTTAAATTTAAATAACAGCCATTCAACTTTGAGTGCGACCCTTATAATACTAAGGTTTTTCAATTTGAACGCATTCAAGTTAAGAGGATTTAAATGAAAACTTCTTTAAAATTAAATCTGTGCAGTTAGAATCCTATTAGGTTTCAAAATCTCGGAGATTAAAGGTTCTGAAAATTGAAATCTTTAAAACTGAAAGGGAGTCACGTTAAGGATGTATCCTAGGTACAGTCAATCTCAAAAATCATAAAACCTTTAAACTCATAAAATCGAAAAAAATAGACCCATTTTTAATCTCTATGAATTTTAAAGGCAAAACCTACACGTACTTTAAAAACAAAACAGTTCAAGTAAAAATCGTTTATTTAACAAAGTTTAAAAATTTGTTTTGTTTTAGCTTCCCGCTGCAACAACATTTTCTTATATAATTTTAAATTTGATAAAAAAAAAAACCAAAAACAGTTGTAAGGAAATCCAAAGAGTTCCAAAAGAGATACATTTTTCAACAATTTTAAAACCAGAAAGACTAATTTTATACAAAACAATTGAATTTTCAACCCGAAAATATGAATTTTCCATAAAAAAGCTAATTTTTAACCAATAGTTCAATTTTCAATCACAACTGATTTTCAACCAAATTGTTGAATTTTCAAACCAAAATGATGAATTTTTTAGAAGACAGTTGAATTTTCAACAAAAAAATCATTTTCAATCAAGAAAGATGAATATTCAACACAAAAAAAACGAATTTTTAAGCAGAGAGGAATTTTCAATTAAAATTATGAATCTTCAACAACAACAAAAATGACTTTTCAACTAAACAGTTGCATTTACAGCCGAATAGTTAATTTTTCAAGCAAAAGAGTTGAATTTTCAACAAAATAGTTGAACTTTCCGCCTACAGAGATGAATTAAACCAAATGGTCGATTTAAAACAAACACAAATTTCAATGAAAAATGAAATAACTAAATTAGCAGTTGAAAAAAAAATAATTTTCAAACGAATAGTTGAATTTTCAAGTCAAAAAGACGAAAGTTCAACAAAATATGTAGTTGAATTTTCAACAAAATAATTAAATTTTCAACAAAATAGTTGAATTTTTAACCAAAAAAGATGACATTTCTACAAAATTGTGAAATTTTCGAGCCAAAAAGTCGTTTGTTAAGAAGGCAGTTTAATTTTCAAGAAAAAAATTTAGTTCCAACCAAGAAAGATACCAAAAAGATAAAATTTTAATCCAATAGATGAATTCTGAACCAAAAATATAATTGTAGACTTTTCAACCGAAAATAATTAACTTTTAGACAGAAATACTTTGATTTTGTTATTGGGTTCTTTTAATTTATTTCGCATTTAAGCGAAACAAACGAAAAAAGGAAAGTTTCTTGAAAACAAGGGAAAAAGGGAAATTACTTTGAAATGGGGTAAAGAGGGGAATAGGGGAAAAAGTGTGAAGTCTTGTTATAAAATAACCCCTTATCAGTAGGATTGAATAATAATTACAGCTTTTTTCTACAGCGGAAGTAAAAACACACAAATCCAAGTAACTATTGTTAAATAAAGATTTTTAACCCCAACTTTTTGTTTCTTGAAGAAGCTTAATTCTTCCAAAATTAGTTACAATTAATTATCACTATATTTTTCTGGATTTCAGAAATCATTTCAAAAATTCTTCAATTTTTAAGTGGACTGTACGTAAAGAAAATCCTTAAAATCGGTCCTAATTTTAAAAAAAAAATTATAATAAATATCATTCAAAAATGAAAATACTGAAACGAAATACTTAAATTTAAGTTAAAGTGTGTAATATTTGCAGCTTTGGGAAAAAAGTTATTCATGCCCCTACGCAATACATATTTTATAAAAGAAACAATATCAACTGTGCCGGTAACAAATTTTAAACACAAGCAATTATTTCCTTAATTTCGTGCTTTAAATTTCATATTATTTAAAATAAAAACTTTCTTCTACTGTTGAAACATAAACTTGAATTTTTTTTGGAAGCAAAACTTGAATTTTTTGTTTGAAGCAAAACTTAAATTTTTTGTAATGGGCTTAATTCGAAAATTTTGAAATGAAAAGTCATATGAAGTATTCTTCACGCAAGCAAGAATAATCCTAAGCTTGTTTTTTGTTTTTCTTACAAATTTTTGTTCTCTGACGAGTGTAGAAGAAATATGCGGATTGTTTCGGAAGCTAAAGGAGCTCTATTGTCTATCTGGCGAATTGGGAATAAAGAGCTCGATTGGGAGCTTTCTCTCCTCGTCTTTCCCTTTAACTGGTTGAGCAAAGAATTTTAGAAATGTCGCGTGAGTAATACGCGACGATTGTACGATGCACTTGTAAAAAAGTCGTCCTCGACGGCAACGAAACCGCGTATTGTTCGGTAGACCGGTGACCTGCGAACTCTCCCACACTCAGTTCGCACACAGAAACCAACTTTAGTCTGAATTTGTCTTTAAAAATGTGTGTGTGTATGTATATTTGAGTTTATGTGAGCACACTCGTCTACTTAGATATTCTTCATGGTACCAGGTAGAACGTAAGGCACGCACTTGGTTTTGTACGAGCAGGTGATAACCGCGAAGCAGGAGGCACAATATCGCTCCAGACCGTATTCGCAGGGTGACCAGTCTTTTAAATTTATTAAAAGGAAAGCTGCACCTCATATTTTAATTTACACCTTAACGTTTTACTTTGGGCGAAAAAAAATACAGCAAAAAATAAACAAAAGCTAAATTCCGCAAGTCATGTTATAACATTTCTTATATTCTTCAAAAAAAAAGAACATCAAACAATAGGAATATTTGATTAACAAATATTTTAAAAGAGAAGTAACTTTATAAAGTCGAGGCGAAAAATCTTTTTTCTTGCATTTCTCAAATCCAATTACGCGAGAATACAAAATAAACTCAAGGTTTCTACACTAAAAAAAACTCTGGTTAATTAAACTAGAATAGAGTGTTAAATATGCCCTTACTATAAATTCTGGTTAAAAGTATCAGAAGATTCTGGCTGAGAATTTTCTGGTTAATGTTACCAGAAATCTTCACCAGGCAGTTTTCTGGTAGCTTAGGAATACAACGTTCTAGTCAACATAACCAGATGTTTTGGTAAACTTAACCAGATGTTCTGGTAAATTTAACCAGATGTTCTGGTAAACTTAACCAGATGTTCTGGTAAGCTTAATCAGTTATTCTGGTAGCCATCGATTTTCGACTATCGAATTTCGATACTTTTCTACCTTCATGAACTCTTTCTAGCCCCCTCTGAAATTACATGGACTACGTCCCAAAGAAAATAATCTAACAAAAGTTTGCGAAAACAGAGTGCAGAAACTATATTCCGCTTCGCTAAAATTTCATCTCCCCATATGTAGATACATTCATAAATGGCGATACCAAAATTCTCGAACATTCACTTTGTTAATTTATTGTCTACAATTTTACTATTTTCGAGAATATTGTTCAAAGACACCCAAAAAATATGTGCTTGGTTTGGAAGTATCCCTGTACCACTCGTGTTTAGACAGATAACGCGCAGTTTTTTCTTATATAACACAACTAAATTCACGCTTCACTATAATTAGTTATACTTACATAACTGAAAATACAATTAACAAATCGCAGTTGTTCGAGAATTGGACATTTACGACAAAGCGTCACTTGACACATCCAGCAACACGACATGAGACAAAAAACAAATTTCTGGAAACCGACCCAAGATCGTAACACTTCTGTTACCAGAAATATTAACCAGAATATTTTTAACAAGAAAAAATCAACCAGAGTTAATTAACTAGAAGTTTGCGATGATTTGTGACATAGGGGGAGGGGGCGTAACGCAGAATGTGACATCACACAAGAAAAATAAAAATGTGACTAACAATTTTGTGAAGTGCTTTAAAAAATGAAAATCAGTGATTTCATTTTACAAGTGAAGCTATAGACTTGTAAAAGTACAGACTTCAAATTCTACCCAAATTCCCCCTGTTTTCTTATTTTCTATATTTTTGATCTAAATTGAGTCCAAGTTGAAAGTTGATTATTTTTAATAACAAAATCTACTACGTATTATATTCTTGTTTATTCTACTTGGTTGAAGATAAAACTATTTTGTTGAAAATTCGTTTTTTAAATTGAAAATTAATTTTTCTTACTGAAAATTTAACTAATCCATTTCTGGCTGAAAAATTAACCGTTTTTAGTTGAACATTCAACTATTAAATTTGTCATTGAGAATTCAGCTTTTTTGCTTGACGGTTGAACTACGTTGTTAAACATTCATTTCATTGGTTGAAGATTCATCTGTTTTATAGAAAAATCTTTTTTTTTTTTTGTTCAAAACTTAATTTTTAACTGCTAATTTAAGCATTCCATTTTTGGTTGAAAACTGATCGTTTTGGGTTGAAAATTCAACTATTAAGTTTTTCATTGAGAATTCATATTTTTTGCTTGAAAATTTAACTATTTTATTTTTGTTGAAAATTCAGTTGTTCTGTAGAAAATTAGTCTTTTTGGCTTAAAAATTCCCCTGCTTTGTTCAAAAATCTATTATTTTGGTAGACAATTCATATTTTTGGGTAGACAATTCAAGTGTTTTGTAAAGAATTCACCTTTTTGGTTTAAAAGTTCAGCAATTTGGTGGACATTATCTCTTGTATCAAAAATCTTTCTTTGTTGAAAATTTATATCTTTTGGAAGAAATATTATCTTTTTTTGTTAAAAGTGTCAATTTTTGGTTAAATTTGAATCAGTTTTGGTTAAGAATTCAACCATTGTGTTGAAAATCCGTATTTTGTTGGCACAAGTCAACTGTTTTTTGTTGAAAATTAAATTATTTTCTAGTTAAAATATCAACTATATTACATTTTTCGCTGAGAAATCATTTTTTGTGGTCAAATTTGTTTTAAAATTGAAATCTTTTTGGTTGAAATATCAACTAATATATTTTCTATTAGGAATTAATCATTTTTCTTTTAACATTTAACTATGTAGTTCAAAATGCAACTGTTATTGGTTGAAGTTTAATCTTTTTTGTTTAAGAATTCGACCAATTGGTTGAAAATTCAATTATATGGTTAAAAATCCAAAAATTTTGATAAAAAATTCGTCCCTTTCGCTTGAAATTTCAACTATTTCGTTGTAAATGCAACTGTTTGGTTAATAATTAATTCTTTTTTTGAAAAGTAGAAAAGCTAGAAATGTTCTTGGTTGGAAATTCATCTTTTTGGCTTAAACATTCAACTACTTGTATAAAAAATGTAACTGTTTGCAGTTAAAATTTAATTCTTTTTGTTTGAAAATTCGACTATTTGGTTTAAAATTCAACTATTTGGTTTAAAAATCAACTATTTTTCTCAAAATTCCTCTCTTTTGCTTGAAAGGTAAACTATTTGGTCGTAAATACAACTGTATGATCTAAAATTAATTTGTTTGTTTGTTGAAAATTCAACTGTTTAGTCAAAATAGCGTGACGTAGTTTTTGAACAGCCCCATACATCTTTCTCAGTTATAAACTCTGAATATTCTAAAAAATGAAATCTTAATACTGCAGAATAATCACATTGTCGTAATTATAAACAATACATCTGAATAAAAGAGTACCTTGTTACATATAGATGAATAGTTTACAGATAAGACAACCTGAGTCTATTCCGCAACACTGATAAAAGCATGAATCGAATTTGGTTCTATAATCAAATTTTCTGATTCAATGAAAACGTGTAAAGTATTTGAAATACATACTCAAGTATTGATAATAGTTACCAGCAGGTTGAAGAAGAATTGCTTTCAGTGAAAATAAATGTTTTGTATATGTAGATCAACAGGCAGACTGAACACATACGAGAACAGTGAAGTGCGTGTGACCTTTATCGCTAAGTGAATAATTATTGCGTGCTCACCTGTTCGCGTACAAAGTGTTTGCCAGATAGGCTACCACGGTCAATATTACTTAAGTCACCGGTATAATCACTACATTCTTATCAAAAGCGCATAAGTGTCACGGAATCTAGACGTGGGAGTCTTTTTGCATGATATACTCAAAGTATGCTCTTTGAGGAATGCTTAGAGAATTTCTAAACCTTGTTTGTTAAATGGCATGCGGCCGGAATGATGTCAGATTCGAAGTTACTTGGTATCAAAAGAAATAGAAGCTTTCTGAGAATTCCATTTAGTTTAAATTAAAAGAAATTTTATGTAACTAAATTCTAATTAGAATCATTAAATGTAAATTTGGAAATAGGTTTCGTTTTAAATAAGTTAAAGGAAATGAGGTACTAAGAGCTGATTAACTATGGTCTCTTTCAGGAATAAAGAGAGGATATGGACCAACATTTATAGGTATTTCTAAATTCAAGTAAACCTAGAGTTGCCATTTTTCTGGCTGATGAAGAAAAATTCAATTAAGGTCGACTTCGATTGAACCGATTTTTAAATCATGCAAGGAAAATGTAGATTTTAGAACTAATTCGGTATTCTGAAAGTTACTTCAATGATTTTTATTTTACTTGACTGGATATAAATATAGCGAATTTCATATAATGTGAATCAATAAAACGGAAACTTCAATCCCCTTTTAGCAGTGTTTTATATTCTTTCATAATGTTAGATAGGGACATTGTTTTGCTTTTATACAATGACCACTAAATGCATGACTTATCACATCCTAATTTCTCAATAGTTTTTTTATAATCTTACAAGCGCGTGAAAGTTTACAAACTAATAGTAGTATTTTAAAGATACCACAAATTTCTTTCGGACAATAAAGTACAAAATTTCGGATCTTATAAAAATTTTACGAGCCCCACATTTAAGTTATATAAACTACCAATTGATTGTAAGAACAGAACATTGAAATTATCTGTAGATAATGCAGTATATAGCTTGTTTGCAAATTAAGTAAAGTAGAACCAATATTTTCTGCAATAAAATATGAGAAATAAACCTCACTTGAGTTTTTAGATCCAAATTTTTTGACAGTAATACTAGTAATAACTAAAGGAGAAAGAAATTTAGATAACTAGAGAAATAGTGAAAAATAGAGTGGTGTTTTGAATCTATTTTCAGTCTAAAGATTAGCTGTAATACTATTGACTCTTGACTAACTGCTGAGATCTAATTTTCAAATGGGTAAAGTTCGATTTTTTCGCAGTAACACAAAGATTGTGTGCAAATTTCACCACAAGTGAAGGTAATTTTTGTCAAAGGTAGAGAGTACTCTGGAATGGGGGTAAAGATTATAATTTGGTTTTACTCAAGGGTAGGACTCAATTTTGATCTGTAACAAGATTGAATCTCTAGTCTGTTTTTTAACGCGCAACAGGTATTAAGTATTTTTAAAGAGATTTTAATACCCGCATCGTTTTAAAATAATGCGATACACCATCTGATAAGAAATAAGCCATGTAAGAATCGGTAGAAGGAAAATACGTTTAAGCAATATTTAATTAATTTCTCAGTTGATTGTAGTGATTTACTTCGAACGAAAGTTATTATTATGTAGAATAAAAAATGATTTTCCCTCGACAATAATTTTTCTTCATTAGTTTGCACTGTTTATATGTGTTTTCGGTACAAAAAGTCCCTTTAACCTTTTCCACTTAACTGAATTGACCATAGATTTAGTAGAATCAACCAAAAGTTTGATGAATGCCAAGAAAAATATTTCTGAATGGATCTTTAGAAATGTTATGATAATTCAATGAAACGTTCATTATAAATTCTACCACCATATTTATCCTCTGAGAAAAAATTCTCTTAATTTCAATATTTCCAATTACTTAACAATTTTTCAGTTAGTTCATTACTCATACAATAATCAGGATTTTCTTTTATAAAAATTCTGGCGAAAAGGTCTTATTTTAGTCTATACTTTTTCGGTCGATCATAAAGTTGCTTCATGAAATATAGTTACTGCCAAGCCAAACTTTCATTACTTCTTTTACATTAATTTCTTGAAAATCAGGATTCCGTAACTGTTCAAAATTAATATAACAATCAGGTAGATATACATCAACTCAACCATCATGTTTCATTCCTTAATCAACCTACAGCTAATGAATTCATCAGTCCTAAAGAACTAAAGTAGAAAGAAAAAAAGGATAAACATAGTCTTCGCCGTACCTGGCGTATGTGTGGTCGCATCCAGCGATACCGGAGGCATGACAGTGCTCCTGGGTATCGAATGAGGTGGTTGATGCTGCTGGTGCTGGGGATGGGAGAGCGTTTCAGTCTCCTGATAAGAGGGATAATCCGCATAAAAGGGTTCGTGAGCATTCACGAGGGTGTCCAACATGTGGAGAACCATCTCCGAAGAGGTTGGATTGGTCGTTGCGATTAATCCTGTCTCTTGATTGCCCAGGTAGGAGCCAATGAGCGCCGCGGTGTCCGGCGCCTGCCCCGAAGGCCGCGACCCCGACGTTTCGACACTCACAACGCCCGCCGTGACGTCTTCCAATTATCCTCGATAATTGCACTCTTTTCAATAACCGAACTTTTCGCGAGCATTCGTCTGCTTTTCAAAGTTTTCACAAAATCAGATCACAGTTATCACACAATCAGATTTCTTTTCTGTAATTTTATTGAGATCCTAATGTTTCAAACAAAACGTGATGTCTTCTAACAGGGATGAGATCAACATTCAAGTATTCGTCATTACAGATCTAAGTTTTTAGATGCTACCTTTATATTCACTGGTATCTTAATATTTCATTTGGTATTTTCTTGGTGCATTGGTAGTTCACTGGTACCTCTTCACTGATACTTTGTATTAAGATATAGCTTGTTTCCTTAGAGTATTATAGTCAACATCCCCTTCAATAATTCCAATATCTTTCTAAATAACATATTCTTGCACATATGCTTCTAGATGAAAAGCTTCTTAAAGCACATGTGTTCCCTTTCACTTCGCCGGGCTTTTAAGTACCTCTCTGAACCCTGCTCAGATGTATATTCCAAAAGATGAGGATACCATAAGTACGGAAGACAATTTAAACACCAGCAGGAAGGAAACTCAAGGGATCCAATCACGAACAGCAACAGGAGTCCAGGTATGAACCGGTACGGCTTCACTGACAACACAGTGTTGATGAAACACACACTCTGGATCCGAGAGAATCAGACCCTGATCACAAACTTATTAAGTACACCTCACTGATAATAAATATATGAAAAACGGTATATGTTTCTGATTCCTCAGAACGTTAACTGAGGGTGGACTCGCGAGGGAAGTTGCGGATGCGGCGAGGTCCTGCGGATATTGGATCTGCCGCATGCCGTATAGGATTCCTGCGTTCAGACTGCACAAGGGGAGCACACCACTTGACGTGAGCGCGCGTGTCACTGTGACGGAGCCACAAACCGTTTCCGCTGTCGGGCTCGCCGCTTCCCTTCTTCCTTTCCATGGACGTCTACCCCCACCTCATTTCACCCCACTTCACCCCCACCACACCCCTCCACGCCTCATGGACGTCCAACATTTTCGTTTCGTTTCGTTTGCGGAGCATGGTGCGTGTCGACGAGGTTGGAGACTGGTGGTGGTGTTGGTTGGCCTGGTAGTAGGGATCTTGCTTTGTGTGAGTTGATGAGGAGAAAGGGGGGTGAGAGGGGTAGCTAACGCCCCCTCGATCCTTCAACCACCTGCTGCCCGCTACTGTACGAATACGAACCATACCGGCGATAATACGTGCAGCGACTTCACTGGGACATGTGTCTAACTGACTGTCTTGTCCCACCGACCGATTCTCGGATGCATTCTTCAGTATTTTTCAGCGAGCTGCCAAAAGTCTTCGAAAGTGCGTCAAAGTCGATCTGGTTTGAATAGAACGATGGTCAACTGACGTAAGGGATTGACGTTTTCGTCAAAAATCAGAATTCCACTTCGGAAAGAATCAGATTTTTACTTTGGAAAGAGTCAAGAATGGAATGCGGATTAATGAATGTTAGAGAATTTGGAGAATCAAAAGTTGGACGTTGCTTATCCTAGAAAATATATGAGACTTTCTGATTGGCAATAGTTTCATTTTATCAGAAGCAAACTTAACACAATGATGTTACTGGTCTTTCAAATAAAGATCTTCTATAAGTTGAAGCTGTTAAAGTTAAAGATGAAAAAACACTCATCACTTTTGCTGAAATGATTGTTCAATATTATGTTTTGCAGACAAAATCGTTTCTTGAAATCGCCAAATTAAGGTTCCATTTGTGGTACTTGAAAATTGATTCGAAAGGCATCAATGCTAAAGTAATGCCGATTGAGTCTATACAGAATTCTAGGATCTTAGAATTAACATTTATAACAAAAAAAAAGGAAGATTCTTGTTACATCAGCAGGATGCAAAACCTATAGTACCTGTTATCCAAAAATCTATTTGTAAAATATATATATTGCAATTTTACAATGCGGAGCTTGTAATTTTCACATTAGAATTTGTATTGTAAAGTGTTGTAAAATCACACACATTTTAACAGTGAATGAAATAAAAATTGACGAAGAAAGTTTTACTATGACGGAACATTTGGAAAAGTATATAGTTCCTAAAGATATACATAAGATTAACTGATACTGATAATTGGCTGATGAGAGAGTTATCGGTTTTGTTGAAATTTTTGTTAGCTTTCACACATTTTTCAAAAATAGTGTTTGCTCCCAATCCTAATTCTAAGAAAGATCAAGATTGATGACCATACTGGTTATATTGAATAATAGAAAAACACCTAATTTTATGTTCGTAATAAATGCAACCAAAATAACTTATTCTGAATGAACAAAATTAGTCAGTTTTTTTCGCAATACTATTTTGAGACTAAAACAAACATCACCGTGGAGCGTGTATGCGAGTATTACGAAATAATTAAGCTCGTAGCGAAAGTCGCAGGTAATTGTGATAGCGCAATCGTTAACTAATTGTTAGCTAGAAACCAGTAATAACCACAACTACACGTTATTATTACTTTTTATTGCCATTGTTGGGTGAGCGTATACTTAGCAAATGATTTTAGATTTTTTAGGCCGTTCACTTTTTTGTGTCAAATACAGTCGTAGTTTGTGTCTTTGACTTTAACGAAATAATGATAATATATTTGTCTTTTTATTACCTTCAAAATAAATATTGATCAAAACATACATCAGGTGATATAAAATATAAATAATTTAAAGCTATTGATTAATGTATCATTTAAATAGAAGCCTGAGTAACTCAGATAAGAAAACCAGTTTATAAACAACAACAAATATATTTTTCATCTCATTTTTTACCAGAGATAAGGATAGTTCCTTTTTTGATTTGTTTCATACAAATCCGAATGAATTAAAATCGAAAGACATGGGTACGGTCCTTTTTTTCAAGCAGCATAAAACGAAGTGCGGCCATTGTTTAAATAGGATATATGTGCTCTATGTGTTATAAAGGGGCCCAGATTCGTGGTTCGCCCACGCACTTAGTTTCATGGGCCTAGCCTATTTTTGAGAGGGTTCTTGAGAGGGAAGAGGGATGTGGGGTGCGGGGAAAGACCGGATGCAGAGGCGAGGCAGGGGGTTCGGTACAGTGGCTCGCACGTGATACTGAGGGGACCGGAAGTGCTCCCTCCCTCTCGTCTCGTACTTCGTTCCTATACTATAGTCGGAGTGAAGTCCCATGCCAGCAGATCCAATGGCAATAGGGACTTACCATGCACTGTAAGTACAATAAAAGGACGCGAGACTCAATTCCCCTTGAGCACTCCCACCTCAGGATATGCGGAAATTCCTCTCCCTTTTACACCAAGTTTGTTTACCATTTCGGAATATCCATAGCAATTTCCAGACATCATCCAAGTCATTTTCGGAAATTTATTTCATTCTTGAGTGGATAGGGAAATGTGGACAGACCATATGAAAAATGTTGAGTAAAAGAAACTCATGAGAAGGAATACGAACAGCAAATAAAAGAGTATATTATAGGTAAAGAATATGGAGGATTAACAAAGGGGGTTTTGGTATAGATACAATGTATATCTCTGGATGCGTTTCTGAATATCTATTATGATTTTGTGAGGCACGAGTGGCTGCAACCATTGGCGTTGCCTCTGAAGAATTCTTAAAATTTCAGTAGAGATATTTAAAAATTCTTCAGGGATCTTTAGCCTACTTGAAGATTTTTATTTTATGTATCTTAAAATTCTACATTAAGGTTAATCAGGATTGCTACAAAATCCGAATTTCGAAATTCCTTGACTTTTATCTGAGCAATTTTTCATTTTCTCTGACCGTTATTGTTAACGCACCTAGGAGATCAATGATGTTATTGCAGAAAAAAGTTCGTTTTTACATTCATCTTAAAAGATTTTAGTTTTCGACAAAATACGTGAATTTTCGACCAAATAGTACATTTTTCAATCAAAAAGACAAATTTTCAAAAGAAGTGTTGAATTTTCAATCATGAAAGATTTGTTAGGCAAAAAACAATAAAAAATTAAATTAAATTGTTGAATTTTCAACCAAAACAGATTAATTTTTAACCAAATAGTCACATTTTTAAACAAAAAATATGAAATATTCTGCGATAGGAGATGACTTTACAAAAAATGACTTTTAACAAAATAGTTAAATTTTCAACCAAAGAAATGAAATTTCAACCAAAAAAGATGAACTTCAAAAAATACATAAATTTTTAACTAAGTAGTTGATTTTTCAGCCCAAAAAAGCAAAGTCTTTTCGACAAAATAATTCAATTTTCAAACAATAATGATTTTTATTTTAAACCAAAAACAGTCGACTTAAACCAAAAACCTCAACCAACACCGATTCATTTTGAACCAAAAAGTTGCACTTTCAACAAACAAACAAAAATTTATCCGATAAGATATAAATTTTCAAACCAAAAGACTAATTTTCAACAAAAGATTTTAATTTTTAACCAAGAAAGATTTTTGAGACAATAAAGAAAGAAAATTACATCTAAAATGTTGAATCGCCACTCCAAAAAGAGGAAATTTCTACAAAACACTTCTATTTTGGAACGAAAAATATGAATTTTCATTTAAAAATTTAATTTTCAACCACAGAAATGTATTTTCTAACAAAAAAAAAATTTTATTTTAAAGAAAAAAACGGTTGCAATCAACCAAAAAAGACTAACCTTAAACAAAATAGTTGAATCTTTAACTAAAACAGATTAATTTTCAACCAAACAGTTGTATTTTTGAACGAAAAAGATAAAATATTCTACGACAAAAGATGAATTTTCAACCAAAAAAATCGAATTTTCAACAAAATAGATCAATTTTTAAGCAAAGAAATGAAATTTTAATCAAAAAAATGATGTTTTATCTAATGAGATTACTTTTATACCAAAAAGACGAATTTTCTACAAAATACTTGAATTTTCAAACTGAAAATATTAATTTTTTATTATAAATGTTAATTTTCAACCAAAATAGATTAATTTTTAAACAGATGTATTTTTACCCAAAAAAAGATTAAATTTCTTCAAAATTAGATGAATTTTCATAACAAAAAAGAAAAGAATTTCAATAAAATTGAATTTTCAAACCAAAAGGACGAATTTTCAACAAAACAGAATAATCAACAAAATAATAAAATTGTTAACCAGAGGATGAATTCTGAACCAAAAAAATTATAAAATTATACGTCTGTAAGACTTGCTTGTTATTAAAACATTTAATTTTCTGAATATAATTTCATTAGGGTTCCACGTTTATATGACAGAATTTATATGTATGTTCCTTCCCCAAGTTTATAAAATCTTATTCAGATTTTGTGTGTTTATCGAAAATTCCCTGACTCTTTCAGGTTTTCCCGGATATTCCCTGACTTCCTCTGACTTTCCCTGACCAGTTTTAAATTCCCCGAGTTTCCCTGACTTTCCAGGATTCCCTCAACGGTAGCAACCATGTTAATCAATCATCCCTCTAAGTCTAAGAATAACCCACGAAAAAATCATCTACCCTTTCGTTCTACGCCAGTGGAAAGCAGCATAATGCATCGATACAGAAAATGTGAAGGGATGAAGGATCTGGTCTAGGATTTGAGGGCCACGAGAAAGTACAAGGAAGGGGGGAGGAGGGGGAGTTTCGGTTTGGCGCAGGTTGTATTCATTCACTGGTTCATTCATAGTTCGTAGAGCGTTGGTCGGGGTATGTACGACGAAACTACAAAGCCTCTACTCATTCAGAACTCACGACACGACGCGTCGCGACGCGACGTTATGGATATACGGGCGCGTGGATGTGTGCTTTTTCTCCCTCATCCACGAGTGCGTCTTCGATGGCTCCTTTCCTCGGCATTTGATTTGGCCCCGGTTGGCATTCGACGTCTCGGAACTCAAGTCGCAGCAGCCGAGGAAAAAGACTGGAAGCTCGCGTTACAACCGGAAGTCGAGCCAGGGGTGGAACCAAGGGGTGGGGACCTGCCCCAATATATGTATTCTGAGGGGCAGATAGCTTTATAATGTCCTCGAGTGCTCCTCCCTTAATGCACCCTTAATGTACCAACGACGAGCCATCGAGCATTGTTGCTCACTTCGAGTACCTTCGAGACTATGGAGAACGGGAACGAGATCCAAAATCGAGTACACAGCAGATGCGCAAGAAACCTCGTCTGACTACTTGAACTTAAATACGTTGGGGATTCGATTCAAATTTTTTAAATAAATTTTCTACGCTTTCATTATTCCAGGCTTTGATTTCCAAACGCATTTAGATTTGGAACCCTTCTGAACTAGATTCACGATCCGTTTTTCAAAGTGAAGGTTTCACATTTCGAAAGGTTTAAATTTTATCGTTTTATAAAGTAGATGAATCGAGTTTCGAGAATTTCAAATTGTTCTTCAACTTTTTTTTGTAGTATGTTATTTAATAAAATCGCAAAATCAGGATCTGATCTATCTCACTTCAGAAATTCAAAATAGTGTCAATAGTAGCAAAAATTTTGAAAACCTCATAAAAACTGATGAAATCGTTTCGAAGATTTTAAAATATCCTAAAAGATTTGAAATCCGTTGAAATTCTTTAAGAATCCATAAAATCTGTTGAGATCCTCTAAAAATTCATGAAAAACTCGTCAATCTTTTTAAATCCCTTGAAATCTTCAAAATAACTTGAAATTTGTGGAAATCCTTAGAAATCCCTTTAAATTTCATTTCGTTTCAATTATTTTCTAAAGTTCCTAGAAATCCGCTGGAATCCCTTGGAATATTTTCAATATCATTGATATCCTGGATACCTTTTAAAAATCATTACAAATTTTCTTAAATCCTAGGAAATTCTATGAAAACTCCTTGAAAGTTTTAAAATTTCGTTAAATTCCTTAGAATCTCTTCAAACATCCTACAGTCTTTAAAATCCCTTAAGTCACGTAAAATTTCTAGAAATCCAACAAAACTCGAGTAAAATCCCGTAAAAAAATTGGAAATCTATAATATCTTTCAAAATTCCATAAAAAATTATGAAATCCTCTGAAATTTCGTAAAATCACAGATAAAGTCCCTTGAAAACCCTTGAAATTTTTAGAAATCCCTTGGAATCTTATAATTTATTTTGAAATCCTATGAATCCCTTAAATATATTGAAATCCCTTGAAATATTTGATTGATCATTGAATAATTTAAAATTTTCTGAAGTACTACGAAATTCTTTTAAAATTATTTAAAATCTTTTAAAGTCCCTTAAAGTTTATAAAATCCCTTGAATCTCGTTAATCCCTAGTAATCCCACAAAAAGCGAGTACAACTCCGTACAAACTTTCAAAATCTCTTTAAAAATGATGAAATCTTTGAAATCCTCTATAATTCTGTAAAATCCCATAAAATCTAGTAAAGCCCCTTGAAACCCCTAGAAATCGTTTAAAAACCCTCAAAGTTTGGAAAATCCTTAAAATTTTTGTGAAGCGTTTAAATCCACTAAAATCTATTAAAAACCCTTGAATTATGTTGAAATCCTCTGAAAACTCTAAAAAACTCTCTAATTTTTTTTAAACATTTGAAAGCTATAGAAACCTAGAAAAACCTTTCAATTTCTTTTGAAATCCGTAGAAATACAGATACAGTATAAATTCCTGGAAATCTTCGAAATCTTTTAAATCATCGGAAATTTTACGAAATCATTTAAAACTGCGTAAACATTTTTTAACCTGTTGAAATTTTGTATAACCGTACGAAATTCTTTGTAGTCTCAAGAAATTCCTTAGAATTTTTAACTTGTGAAATCCCTAGAAATCCCTAGAAATTCCTTAAAATTTCATTCCATTTTATTTACTTCCTAAAGTTTTCTAGAAATTCTCTGAAATTCCTAAAAGCACCTTAAAATTGTTGAAATATTTTGAAGTTTCTTGGAAGCTTGTGAAATACCCGAAATTCTTTGATATCCATTAAATTTTTTTAAATCTTCAAAGTCCTTGGAGATCCTATAAAATCGCGTAGATTTGAAATCCCGTAAATTATCTTGAAATTTATAATATCTTTAAAAATTTCTTTAAAAATTTTGAAAACTTTGAAATCAAATTAAAAATGTTTTTCTATGATTATAATTACTACTATTATTATTATTACCAAAAGCATATTACAAGACAAATAGAAGGCTCAAAAGTGCAAAATTACATTTTTTCCATTTTTCAAAACTCTCAACAAAATTATTTTGTCAAGAAATATTTGGAAAATAGGGTAAGAACATCAATTCTTGGCACCCCCACCCCTAATTGCTGGCAGCCTTATTTAATTTCCTAGATAATACATTTTTTGAGCATGCTTTGCCTCAGTTAATTTATTCATATTATATTTTTTACATATAATGAATACATTAATTATCTAGTGCAACCAAATATTTATCTAAAATAAAATAAATTCACTTCAGTTTTTGGCATGCCAATAATTGGGCTAAGGTGCCAAGAATTGGTGCTCTTACCCTAATTATTAATAGATGATTTTTTAAGAATTTTTTTTTTAATTGTTTAAAAGTACGAGATACGGAAAAACTAATAGCAACATTCAATTCAACTAAAAGAATAATATATATTCTATGCATTTCACAATTTTTCTATAAACAGAATTGGTGACGTAGTATAAATAGGGGTAACCTCCCTACAGTGGATAATACCACCTACAGTGGATAATCATTATTTAAAAATACAAATGTACGTAAAATAATTAATTTAATTGAAAGTTATGACACAATATGTGCTAATACATCGACATTAAAATTCATTGTTTTTCTTTTATTTGTGCTAATAATTAATGATTATCCACTCTAGGTTGCGTTACCCACTGTAGGGAGTTTTCCCCTAAACAATTAGATGGTATAGAAATTATAAGCATACTATGTTATAGTAATAATAATAATAATTTATAACAAATTGGGTGGAGCAAAAAATTGTCCAATAAATGGATTTTATGTCAATTTTTCCGCAGAATTGAATAGAGCTATTAGTTTTTCCGTATCTCGAATATTTAAACAAATTGTCAATAGTAGCGCGAGTCCGAGGCCTGTAAAAACTTCATTTATAATCGAAAGTGAGAAACAATAAAGCAAAAACTCAAGCCATTGATGGACTTCTAAGACTAATTTAATGATTCGACGATAAATAAAATAAAAACAATCTTGAATTAATACATCATCACTGCAAGTGCAAGTCATGCAGAGTAATTTTGCTATGTGTTCTCGAGGACACTTTTTTCGGGGACCTTGGTCCACCTTCGATAATAAACTACGGCACTGTATATACGACAATCAGAAATCAGAATGCAGCCTGAGCACCCAGCTAAGTAACTAATACGGTCGTTGCTTAATAAACGATCGGCTGGATCTTCGCCGAGTTGATTGACTAACATTTCCATAAAAGAGTTGTGGCGTCACGAGACAAACCATTTTTGGACTAGTGTCAGCAAACCAAGGAATCATTTTGCACGAGGTACGCCCGCGCAGTTGTGTATACACATTATTCTTTAAATGTATGCATTTGTGTGTATTTATATGTATGAGAATGTATCTGAGGGTACGTGCAACTTGCTACGTGACGAAAAATACAAAGCTACGTGATAAACCTGACTCGAGGTTCAAAAGACATTATCAGAGCTCATTTATGGAAATTTCTAAGCTTCCGAATCGAAAGACAATCGAATATTAGAAAGTGGATTTAAAAATTCATATTACAAAATCTTTCTGTTTCGAAAGGAACCTAACCGGAAATAAGAAATAAAGACTTTCGCCCAAAATGTTAGGTCTCGAAACAGGGGAAGTAGGGTGATTTTTCACAAAAATAGGGCAATAAAAAAAGTAGAATGTTTTAAAAAACTGTTAACTTTTAAACCCGAAAAAATCAATTTTCAAGAAAAAAGTTCATGTTTATCCAAGAAAGATGATTTTTCAACCAAATGGCCGAATTTTCAAAAAAAAAAAAAA